>PVIU01007223.1:0-93824 GCA_004026605.1 Ondatra zibethicus | reverse complement strand
TCAGTTTATGTCTGATGATTGGCAGGCTACAGACACAAGCTGAGTCCTGGCAGGATGCTACTCTTATATGGCACGGCAAAGAAGGTGGTCATGGCGGTGACCCACCCAACATGGGTCTGAAAGAGCATCATACTTGCCTGCAATCTTAGCACAGTAAGGTCGTTGCCCAACTCCAATATACTGGGATGGGGCCCAAGCTGAAATCAATTAGAAAACCTTTGTAAATCGCGATTGCTATACAAAATTGTGTGACATAATGTCAACCATTTCAAAATTCAGTGGCATCTACTGCTTTCACAATACTGTGTAACCATGACACCCATCTAGAAGGAAAGCCTTCGTAACTCACACACACTGGTAAGTGTCATCTTCCTGTCCAGGTTCCCTAGCTTCATTTCTGGCAGCTGCTGGTCTCTCTAACTCTATGGACCTGCCTGTTAGGGATATTTCCTGTAGGCAGGGTCATATCGCGTGTGGCCTTTCTTGTCAGGTCAGGCACATATGTTCTTAAAATGGTCACTTCATCTGGGTGATCGCAGTGGCCCCTCTAAGGGTGGATTGGGTATTCTGTTTCTCCCTAAAAATCCGATTCCATTATTATCAAACTACTTTACGATATCAATAACAAAACATTCATAATTTCTTTCCCTTCACAATCTGTCTGATAGTAACAAACAGAATGTCTTTGAAGTCTCACAATTTCTGGACCTGTATCGATTTCTCTAATTGTAATGTCAAAATGAGCTAAATACCTGGATCTTTTTTCTGGTTCCTGCCTTTCCCTTTATGTAGACACCAGTTCCATGAGCTTTCTCCTTCACCACCACAGCTATCCCCTGTCATCTTCCAAAAGTGTTCCTATTTCCCTCATTTTTTGATATTGCCAATCTGAATATTTTCACTCACGAAATTGCTTGGGTATTTTACATTATTGGTCTTTCATTAGGATAGATTTCCAGGTGGTATTCTTGAGACAAAAGCACTGTTTTTCTTAAGGAAACAAAACCTACATTGTTTCTCATTAATGAAATTCATGTTTGTTCCAATCATGCTCTTAAAGAACATTTGACAGTCTGGGAAATAAAGACCAGCTCACAGCAGTTTCAGCATCATGCATGTGGTGGGGGGGGGCAGGAGGGGTGCGGGGTGTGCACGTGACTTGCCAGTGTTCACAATTTGTCTTGTGATGTATGCACTTTCTCCTAAGTCCACAGTATGAAGTTCTCACCATAACCTCTTCTGGGATCGGAATGAAACTGTGCAGGTGAGGTTTCTCAGCAGGATGACCTGTGCTAGGACAACCTGCTGGCCGCAAAAGAGATTTGCCTTCTAATGAGGTCACAGGCTGCAGCCATCCCAGCCCAGTAAGGATGCTTTCCTGGTATGACATCATTAAGTCCACGGAAGAGTTGTCGTGGGAGAGCACAGAGCTGATGTTGCAAGAAGCCATTCATGAGACTCCAATGATGGGGGGGGGGCTGAGGGAAGGTGAGGCCACAGAGGAAAAGCATCAGGGATTCATACCACCATTCAAGGGACACTCAGGACCTGTGCCTCTGAAGAAGCTGAACTAAATGTTATGAGAAGCTATTGTTATATGAAGGCCATCATGAGGTGTACTTACTGTACTAGGCTCCCTGACAGCGCACAGTGCTTGATTTGGTGAGGGGCCGATGGAGGCCATCCACCAGCTACAATTCTATTCTGGTCGGGATGAAGTGTAGATAAGGGGGGCCGCTGTTTAGCAGGTATACCTTAAGACTTTATTCTGAAATTTATGGCCAGTGACCGTAGGCCGTGTTCATCAGGTAAGGGGAAGAAGCCAATCAAAGCATTTCAAGTCTATCTGCTTCCGGCCAGAGTTCCCAGAATTATCATGGAGACCTTAGATATTGCAGTGTGGAATTCAGTTTCACAGATTTCCCAAATCTAGAGGTAAACTAGATGACGCCGAACCCCGACTCAATTTCAGACTCCCATGCCGGCCTCCCCTTCCAGCCGCTCGGCACTTCTGCAGTGGGTTTCTTCCATCTCTTGATTTCCTTCTCCGCAGACACAGTTGTTTACACTAATGGATTACAGTGGCGATGGCTCAGGCCGCATCCTATTGGTAACCTCGGCAGTTAATAGCACCTTGATTGGCACATCATCAATAAAATAATATTTCCTTACAGCTAATTTATAATTGCCTGAGCACATAAATCAGATTGATTTTGGAAAAAGACAGAACTCATCTTTATAAAACATCAAATTTTATTTTAGAAATTAATTTTGTAACTAATAATATATACACTTACATAAAACAAAGCACTTTACTCCAGATAACCTTTGTTGCATTTTGTTATAGTTAAACAATGAAAAAGCTTTTTAATGGCCTAAGACAATCTGTTTGTGGTACTATAAGAGAGGATCAATTATGAAGAACGTAACTGACCTCTCGTAGTGTTGGAAATGGACAAATCCAGGTGCTAGACTCCTGTGAAGTCTGTTCCTGCCTACACAAGTGGGAGGCGCTCAGAGGGAAGAGTCCTTCTGTGAGGCCCCGTCATGAGAGCACCCGGTCCCTCCACACTCTGTCCCAGCCCCTTACTCTGACCACACTGACCACTCCTGAACTCAGGACACAGCAAGGCCTTCGTTAGGTCTCACATCCTCATAGCATGGTTTTCAAAGTTCTGGTAAGCGAGCTACAGGAAGCTGACAAGAACTGACCTGGGAATCCTCCCTTGGTCACTTGTCCCTCTTCCTGTCCTCGTCTTTGTTCCCAGGCCTGTTCCAGAGCACTGACATCACATTTCTTGGAGGACAGTTGAAGGTTACACTTGTCATCCTGAGATAGTTGAGATGACA
The DNA here is from genome assembly GCA_004026605.1 of Ondatra zibethicus. NCBI lineage: Eukaryota > Metazoa > Chordata > Mammalia > Rodentia > Cricetidae > Ondatra > Ondatra zibethicus. The sequence goes on along the minus strand of PVIU01007223.1, from coordinate 90,974 downwards.
GTTATGGGCTCCAAACCCCCAGCTCTTGAGGAGAAGCCAGTGTGAGCGCAGCAGGTGCCCTACTGCTCACACCCACGCTGGGCCTCTCTCCCCCAACCCCCTTTTGGGGGGAGTTTGCAATGCTATCCACAAAACTCACTGCATTAGCGACCAGGAAATGCCACCCTCACCCCAGCACATCTGGAAACTGTTTTAAAATGTAGGTTTTTGTTATTCAGGTATGGCCACACATGGCAGGGCAGGAAGCAAGGGACTGGGGCCAGGTTCGCTCTTTTTACAGTAATTAGCTCTTTCAGGAACTGAGAAGGTTCTAACAAGATCTGAACCAATCCCATTTCAGAAGACCAAATTACCTCCCATCTGGCCCCATCCCTTCAAGGTTCCAACACCATAATGGGGACAATATCTGCAGTAGTGAACATCGGGAGATGCTCAAGCCACAGTGCCTTGAGACTCTTGACTGTAATGAAACAACCACACCCATGTTCCAGTCACAGCACAGAGCAAAACTAGCAAGAAGAAAGGGAAGTGTCTTTAGTCTAAGGCCAATCCTAAACGACACATTGATCAAGCACGGTTAAGACTCGCATTGATGGGGAAGCTCTGTTAACCAATCACACCCAGTTAAGGCGTGGTTTCCTGGAACCAAGGAAGAAAAACGGAGGGGGACCAGGTGTGCTCTCTCTGGGCGATTCCTGCCAGACACAGAGGAAGTCGGGCTCCTCATTCCTGTGGTGTGAGTTTCCCTTCATAACCATTAAAAATATAATTGTTATCTTTAAGCTGGCCTGGTTATTTCCCATATCGCGCTCATTCCCAACATCGCATGAAGATTCCCTGTAACTGACTCTGCATCTTCAACAGAGAAGCTCCCAGGCACAATGTGTGCGATCCAAAGCATCCTGAATCCCTGTTGCCACCTTTAGAAGGGGCACTGGTTCTAAGTTCCTGTTAAGAATATAGCTTGATGGTCCAACCTAGGTGTCTACCACAGAATAGATAAATGTGCTTTATATACGCAGTAGATTTTGAAAAGCCTTTTAAAGATTTGTTTATTTTCTCTGTGTGTGTTTTGTCTCCAAGTATGTATGAGTGAGTACCACAGGCATGCCTGGTTACCTTGGTCATAAGGAAAAGACATTAGACACCCTAGAACAAGAGTTAAGGATGGTCGTGAGCCACCACGTGGGTTCTGGGATCTAAACACAGGTCTTCTGCAAGAGCCACAAGTGCCTTTGACTGCTGGGCCATCTCTCCAATCCCCACAATGGGGATTTTTTTCAAACATTAAGAAAAATTAAATTATGTCATTTGCAGAAAATAAATGGATGAAACTGAAGATAGTCATATTAAGAGAAATCAGCCAGTCTTGGGAAGACAAATATCATGTTTCCTCTCATTTTTGGTTTCTGGGTTTTGTGTAGCTATATATCATCCTGTCTGTGTGTGTGCAAGTGGAAGGGAGCCTCACTGGGGGAGACTAGAGGGGGAGAGAAGATGAAGGGAGAGAGGCAAAGGAGCAGGCGTTCAACATACAACTAAACAAAGCAAAGCAGAAAAAGAATGTAGCGTGCTTCTCACACTGACCTCATAAGACCCCAGGTGAGAATCCCAGTCACATGATGTGAACCCCAGTGACTACCATCATAAACAACTGAGTTTGGGGCACTCCATTACATAGCAATGGAGAAAAAGGAAGATTAAACTCCAGCCTCCTTCAGCAAAGTACTCCGAATTGTATCGTAGCATCCAGAAAGTAAGTTCACTGTGGAAGAATCGGTGGCAGTGAGTTCCAGCACAGAAGGAGTCAGTGTGCTCTGAGGCTGACCATAAAGATAAGAGCTAGAGTTTAAGTTAGTAGTCCCTCTGTGATCGCTGCAGGGATACTTTTAGCTTGGAGGTTGAAGGGCAGTGTATCATGGGTAAAAACACTAGAGGGCTCAAGGACCATCTTGGGGTCAGGCTGTGATGGAGCAGTCTACCAGTAAGGGCTGCATTCCCAGTCCTCTCTGAACAGTGAGCAAGAGCTGTTTGTGTCAGACAGTTCCTAGTCAGTTCACACCTTCAATCAACGTCTTTCCATATCACAACAGAGTAAATTATTCTGAGTGCTGTGGGGGTGGTTGTGAAGTATGGGGACCGATAAGATCTAGAACCTCATGGGATCTAGAACCTCATGGGAAGTCACTGGGACATGGGAACTCATCCTCGTTAATCGGTCAGTGCCACCTGATGGCTTTAGTCAAGTCAGACTGGATTTGGTTGTGAAACAACGAACTGTTTTACATGAACCTAGAGTCCTCTTGAATCTTCCGCATGCTCTACTGGCCATGCTACAGTGTCCACGGTTCGAATGAGGACGGCCCCCCTAGGCTCGTATGTTTGCAGACTTGGTTCCCATTGGTGGCTCTTTGGAAAGAATTAGGAGGTGGTCTGGTTGGAGGTGGTGTGGCGCTGGTGTGGGCTTTGAGATCTCAAAAGACTTGTGCCATTTCCAGTCGGCTCTCACCTCCAGCTTTTGGATCAAGGCGTGAGCTCTTACCCATCATGCCTCTGCTGCACCCATGCTGGTTCTGGCTTCACTCAAGGCAGCAGAAGGGTAAATCAAGCAGCAAGAAGGAGGCCAGGTGAGAGAAATACACCTTTCCTGGTGCTCCTCTGTTACTGGGCTACCACAAGACATCACCCACATTCTGGGTGAATCTTTCCACTTCAATTGAGGCAATCGAGACAATTTCTCAATTGAGGCTTCCTGCTCAGCTGTTAGAGATTGTGACTAGTTGACATCTGAGACCAGGCAGCAGCTGTGCCATATTTTTACTTGCCAGAAAAACAGTATTTACACACAACGATACACAGAAATAATTTCAGGGGCTTTCTTCCTCATTCTGTTTTGAATTGATTTGTGTGTGTGTGTGCGCACGCGCGTGCATACATGCATGCAAGTGCATGTGCATATATGTGTTTACGTGCATATGGAGTCCAGAGGATAGCCCCAGGTGCTATGTCTCAGGATTCTCAAGCCATTTATTTGTTTGTTTTCTGAGGTTCCCACAGGTTTAGAACTCACTGATAAGGGCAGTGGGTCCCTGGGATCTGTCTGTCTGTCTGTCTCTGTCTGCCTAATGCTGGGATTGTTAGCATATATCACCTCACTTTTTCTATGTGTGTTCTGGGGATCAACTCACACTTGCGTGGCAGGGACATACTGGATGGGCTACCTCCCTAAACTTCAAATTGAGTCTTCATTTTTTTTCTCACATATTTCCCATGAAAATGGTTTTCTTTCATCAAAGAACCCAGAAGCTGTTATTATCCAGGCATCAGCTGTACATACCAGTCTTCCAGGTTTAACCCCTCGCTTTCACACATACAGGTCAGTTTAAATACGATACCGACTGATCACAAAGCTTCCCGTGGCAAAGCTCTCTGGGGTACTTAAGAAGACAATAATTCTTTCACCCACTTACTGCTAGAACATGATCTCAGGTAAAACATGAAGCTCCCAGTGTCTGAGCTCGCTGCTCTGTCCACTGCTCTGCAGGTCTTGAATGTTCCTGGCTGTGGGGAGGACCCTGAGAAGAAATGGTGTGAGCCGAGGAGGCATGCTTCCCTGCACCCCGCACCCCCCCACACACAGTCAAAGCACTATAGCCCTCCCTGAAGCCACCTCTCACTGCACAAGGTTAGGATCTGAGCTGGTGTTTCCAGGTTCTTGGATCTTGGTTGAGAATGAAATGATGGCTCACACAGGTTGCAAAATAGCAAGGGAATTTGATTCCAAAGCAAAGAGATGGTCCAGGTCAGGTGCCCTGTCCAGAGTGTCATGAGTTGGACAGTTAAAGGCTCCAGCATGGCTTGGGGCTTCCTTTCCTGAGTTCAGGAGGAGGAGTCTGGTTACTAGGGCCTGTTTCCAGGTGCTTAATTTTGACCCTCAGATTTGGACTTTATAGACCTTTGCTCACTACAAATGTCCCTTCCCATAATGCACCTGTTTTTTTATGATACACATGCCCAATTATGAATAAACACAAGATGATAAATAGGAGAGTGTCTCCAAAAGCTCCTTTTGAGGACATAGTTAACTATATTGCATATGCACCCCAAAACAGTTTAGGCCAGATTGTTGCCCTACCTTCCATACCCAGATAGGATTAGGAATAGGTATGAGTGCAACTGTTTATATTTTGTGGTTATTGAGAAGAGGAGAAATTGATTTCATTGTTAAGAGAGGACTGTGTGCATAACACATGCAGGTAAGGGCCTCAGGTTGCCAAGTGTAAGCAAAGTGCATATCAAGGGGAATCCCAGGCTGCTCAACTCCCCTATGCTTGCCTGCCTCAGTCTTTCTTTCCTTCCTTCAAGAATAGATTCTGTCAGAGTCATTCTTCCCAATGGAATTCATATCATCACCTCTTAGCCTTGTTTTTATTATCCAGCTTCAGCTACTCAAGTCAGCTCTTCAGGCCCAGCTCATGGTCACAGGGAGGCTGAGTGAGGGCTGTACATAAGATACCTCAAAAGAGAGAGACCATATTCACATAAATTTATTTCTTATGATTAGCCATTCATTAGCAATAGAACGAAACTAGGACACGCTCCCACCTCACCCAGGAGCCCTGGGATTACAGATGTGCACTGTGATACCTGGTTATGCAAACCGAAATCCTCTTGCATGTGCGTTATCCATGGAGCCACCTCCCAGCTCTAAAGATATTTGATGCATATCTCCTCATCCTTTCTTCATGACACATAGCTATCATGTGGATCTTGGGGACCCCGCAAAGGCCCGAATGTTCAAGGCATGATCCCAGGGCTGTGCTATCTGGAAGAGGTAGAACCTTTCAGAGGTGGGGAATGTTGAGAACATGGCCTTAGAGAAGATGGGAAGATGGAGGCCCTTTCCTCCTCGTCTTTCCTTTGGCCTCAGGTGAACAGTTTTACTCTGTCATGGACTCTTGTCATGGTGCTGATCGATGGCCACACAACCATGAAACTGTGAAGAGAAACAACTCTTCTTCTTACAGGGGATGACGGCAGGTGTTTATTGTGTGTGCTGACAAAGGAAGTCAGGGTCTAGGAAACCTTCAGGCTTCCCCTCTGTGCGCTTTTCCATCAGGCTTTTCCAGCATAAGCCCGGCTTGGTCCTCATTTCTAGGCCATTGCACCGACGCCTAGTTCTGCGTGCTACCCTCTGCGGTATCAACTGTTAGTATTCTGGAAAGATCAGGCGCAGCAAATTCTGAACTATCCCTATCATACTTTATCATGAAAAGCATACAATGTATCTTTTCCCTGAATGTTCTCTTGTATGACTTGCTCGCCTCAAAATGTCAATGGTGAGTTCGGTGAAGGGCTCCATGGGGGATCATGGTGGCAGCTTTATCCCCAAAGGTACCAGGATCAGGGTTTGGTTTCCTCTCTCATCTGCAGCCACAGTGACTTTGCTGATGACTGACTGTAAAAGTCATCTCCTAGGAGGGTAACTACCAACCTAGCTACAAACCCTGCAATCTACAACAATGGTGGCATGTACCTAGGGGGAAATCAAATACTATTGTTTTGCTAAAGCAACATAGCAATAAGATGACTCTTAACGATAATTTGGTGTAGCCATAAATCAGTGTCTCACTCAGCTGTCATCAGAGCAGTTTCCTCCTTCAGGAGATGGGAACTAATGCTGCAACTCACAGCTGGAACTCAGTCTGCAGAGTGAGAGACTTTGGAGCACTCCATCCTGAATGGGGTGTCCCATCAGTTCCCGCCCTCAGCGCTCAAGGAACTCCGCTAGAGAGAAGAGGGAGAGAGCGTAAGAGCCAGAGAGGATGGAGGACACCGAGGAAATGGTGTCTTCTAAACACAGCATGACTGGTACACATATGAACTCACGGAGGCTGCGGCAGCACATGCAAGGGCTACGCAGTTCAAGTCAGATGGAGTCCCACTGTTGAGAGGCAGAAGTGGGCATGGTCTTTCATCTCTAACCAAGAAACCATCTACAACTGCTAAAGAAAAATTGATTTTCTCCAGTGGGGTCCACTTGAGGGCAGGCCCTGTGTTCACCAAAATTAAACTCAATGGTGTTTTTTAGATTTTTTTGTCTCATTGCTTTGATTTTTTTTTTTAATATTACTGGTCTTTTGCTTGTACATTATGGTTTCCAACTTTGTGTTTTTATGGGCTTTGTTTCTGTATTGGCATGTGTTTCTTGTGTTTTTTCAATGATTTGTTTATTATTACTATTATTATATATTGAGCTTTTTTTGCCTGTTCATTTCCTGAAGACACACAGAGAGAGAAAGCATTGAGTTGGGTGTGGAGGTGGGGAGGATCCTGGAGGAGACAGAGGAGGGGAAACTGTGATCAGAATATACTGTGTGAATTTCTAAAAATAACAGCAATAATATTGTTATAATAGCTGAATAAATGGTCTCCATCTACAAATGGCACCCAAACATTTGGGGCTGATGCCTGCCACCCACTTTGGGTCTGGATGCTTATATGGCCACGTGGTGTCGGGAGGAAAGTGGCTGAGACCATGCCTGCAGCTCAGCACTCCCCTCCTGGGCAGGATGCGGGATCGGGTCTGCTAGGAGTGCACAGGCAGGAGAACATGGTGGATTCCCACAGCCATACACAGAGATATTTCCTGCACAGTGCATGCATGGCAGATTTAGCTTTTACTCAGATAAAAAGGGTTTATGTGCTGCACAGTGCTTCCCAGAGTTGAGGCTCCCACACAGCAGTCCCAGAGCTGGCGGTGAACTACCTCGGCCATACTGGAAGCATGAGAGAGGTGGAGCCACCGTCCAGGGCCGCTGTGATCAAGCTGCTTAAAAGCACTCCTGGTCAGAAGATAATTACAGATGTGCAATAAAGACAGATTCAGACAGAAATAAACCTCTGAATGGGACACAGTATGTTTTTAAAAAGTACATAGGTTTGAGAGAGAGAGAAAAAAGAGTATAGAAAATAAATAAATTCTTTAAAGAGACAGAATACAGACAGTCATAGATTAAAGGCGTAAAGAATAATAAACCACATAAAGATGGGATACACAGAGAGTCTGGATTATGTACTTTATTGTGTTTTCTTTGAATTTTTTGACTGTGAATGACGTCACAGTCATTGGGAGGCCGGGAATGAACAAGCAGCCTCTGCCTACAATCCAACAGGGACTTGGAGTCAAAGCCCATTGGGAAAATCTAAGCTACAAATAGGACAAAAATGTGATCAAAATTCACAAGCCGGAAGTGTGGAGGAATTGGTAGTGACTTCAGAGCTGCACATCTGGGGTTAACTAGTAAGAGAATGAGCATGGAGCTAGGCTAGGAGCTGGCTTACTACAGCTGCACAGAACTTGTGGACCACATTGGCCCTTTATTGGCTGGTTGATGAGCCATGGCAGTCAGTGCGGCTGAGAAGCACAATGAAGGAGAAGTAAGTACTTGTCTTGGGTTGGATTCCCCTGAAGATACACTTTGGACATGAAGGAGGCTTATTGAGAGCATCTTTAAGTGCCAGAGTGAACGTAGGAAACAGGGACACAGTCCAGCATTGTCCAGTGTCAAGGCAGGGAAGCTGGACTTGCTTTTTGCATCTGCAGAGAGTATATGGCTTTGAGGGAGGTCTAAGTCTGACACGTGACTTGTGCCAAAAGCAGTTCATAGGGGTAAAAGAAAAACCCAGAATGATGGCAGGAACCAATACCTTTATCCTGAGGGAGCTTGGGTGACATTTGATGTGGCATCTTGCAGGAAATCAGCAGACATGGTTTGGGAACTGTGGGCTTTGCTGCCAACATAGTATACTATTATCTCAAGCACTGACAGCACTATTGGCTGTGTTGGGGGGGGGGTGAATGGCTATACCTGTTGGTATGTGTGCCCATAGTGCCTGCTCTCTCCTTAACAGCCTACCTGTGATTGGGAGGGTAGTAAATAGCTTGAGGAGGGGCAGTATTTGAACTGTGCACTTTGCTGAGTTAGCAGGGCTGGGGAGTATGTCTCCACTGGTGAGGAATAAAGAGCAGAAGATGAGAGACCAAGAGTGGCCACCTATCATGGATCTGTTGGGTGCAGGTCATCCTCCATTTCCCAGGCCCCTCTGATACAATGTGCTTTACATCGGGACCCTTGAAAACAGGAGGTCTTTCTATGGGGATGCCTCTGCTTTATACGCCCCCCCCAGCACACACAGACAACACATGCACACAAGTACATCACTGTTTCACATGTCCCTAATTGTACAGATCTCCTGCTCAAGGTTCTGACGAACGGTAAGTTATTTGTTCAGAAAGATTTTACGGCGCTCATAAAACGTCAATTACAGTTTTAAAATAACCCGTAGATTTTCTGTAACTCGATGTGCCATCTTGGTTCCCAGAAGGCATATTAAATTCAAGTAGCAATAACTAATCATTTAAGTGATACATAAATAACCTGAGATGGAGCGCTGTTAAGAGTTAATAGTCTCCCACACACTCCATAGAGGTTGAGGCTACACTCAATTAAAGTGACCCTGGGAGGGGGGTGCAGGGGCCAAACTGCACCCAGTCGTTTTGTTGAAGGTATTCAACCCGCACACATTCACTTCCTTCTTTATGTCTCCTCCTTTCAGCGGAGCAGGCTCTCTGCAGTCCCTGGTCCAGAGAACAATCACGGTACAGTCTCAGAGGACAGAAAGAAAACTGGGGCCATAAATATGTTAAATGGGTGCGTGGGTTTAAGTGGCTTTGTAAATGAAACACGGAGGAAACCTCAGACTAATTAATGAATATGTGGCAGCAGGAAAGCTGGGGTTTGGGGGGAGGCAGCCTCTTTTACAGGGTGAGGACACAATCAATGGAAGATAATTCTTTTTTTTCCCCCAGGAAGGAGAGCTTACTTATTTTGAAAACATTTTTCAAGATCTAAATCACAGTGGTTTGGTGGGAAAATATCTGATGAGATTGAACATACACAAACATTTGGGGGAGAAAAACTTCCCTTTAAGTGGTAGTTTCTCTAATTGGGGTCCTAGAGAAGGATTCTGTGGACTTTAAAAGTGTTATCCTTGTATTTGGAGAAAGAAACAATTATTCAAAAGAGGGCGAATTTATCCTCTGGATGGATTCACAGAGCATTGGAATGTGTTGATGTTTTCCTGGTGCAAGGCAAATTCCACTTCGATAAATTCCACTTAGATAACTAAAAGATAGAGAGAAGCTGTATGCTGTGGCTTTTCCATGTGTTCTAAAATGCTCCAATCTCTGTTTCAAGAAAAGAATATCTTTATCTTTTAAGGCATTTTTTATTAGCATATGTATTTATTTGGGAAGTTAGAGGCTGCTCACATGCGTCAAGCAGCCTATTGTGAATCTGTGAAAGTTTTCTTGATCCTGCCCTGTAGGGGCAACTAGCTAGGCCAGCACTTTGAAATGCAGCCCTGAATTTGGAGCATACTGTTCTGTAAGAGCTAACTGGAGACCAAGGACCAAACAGACCACAGCAGAGAAGAAAATGAATAAAAGGCAGGATAGGGATGGGAGGGGGAGTGAGGGGAGTGAGGGAGGAATGGGAGCAGGGAGAGGCTGAGGGGATAGAAAGAGGGAGAAAAGGAGAGAGGAAGGGAGAGAAATGAAGGGTAGCATGGTGGGAATGGGTAGAGGAGACAGTCATGGGGCGGGGCGGACCCCAAAGCATTAGAAGAATAGCAAAGTAATACTTCTAGTTTGTCCCTGACTTCCTTGCTTAGGTAATAAATTAAGTAGTCGAGCTAATTCAATGTTAAAATTCTAAAGTAAGCAGCCTAAGCCTCTTGCCATTGAGCTGGTTCAACGACTTTAGCTCCAACGATTATAAAAACAAACAAACAAAATCCCTTCTAAGTCCTATCTACACTGACTCAGCCAAACTCACTTTATTTCCACTGCATATTAAGCTACAGAATCACCAAATTATAATCCTTAAACACAATTCATAAATGGCATTTACTCTTCTGTAAGTTTCGTTGAATATCATAGAAAAGACAGAAGATTAAGGTTTTTTTTTTTCAAAGAATCCACAAGTAAAAACTTTAATAGGTCTTTTTCCCCCTTTGGAGACAATATCTTTATGTATCCCTGGATGTCCGTCCTGGAACTCACTACATAAACCTTAAACTGGGGTGACCTTGAACTTATAAAGATCCTCCTGCCTTTGACTCCCAAGTGCTGGAATTAAAGGCACGTGACACCATTATCCTTTTTAATTTTGAAAACTATTTTATTTATTTTATTTCAAGTGGGGGTATACATGCATGTGGGTCCTACACTGATGCTAGAGGATGCTCGGTCTCTCTTTCCAGCCTGAGAGTTCTTGAGATGGATTCAGGTTGTCTGGCTTAGCTGTGAGCACCTTAACCCAATGAGCTACGACCCGGAGTCTAAGACTTTCTCAGTTAAGGAGGAGATGCTCAGGTGGACCCTAGTAAGCAGATCAAAGCAAGGAGATGGAGGAGGAGAGATGCCACAGGAGAAAACCCATGGCTGTGAGTGAGGAGCAAGACCCGCAGTATAAAAGGAGAACTCTCACGGGATGGAAGAGGAAGGCAGCTTTTCTCTCTTGTATCACCACCCATCCCCACAAACCATCAAAGGACTTCTACTTCAAGCCTGCACCAGTTGCATGGTGTTCTCAGAACACCCTGTGGCTCTCCCAGAAGGGTCTGAGAGCTACTGTACACCAGACAAGGAGCAGGAAGGAACCAGTAATTTCTGGAGGATGAGAAGGAGAGAGAGAAGGGGATAACTAGATCATGGATAGAAGGGGATTTCAGGGAGAGATGGAAATATTATAAAAATTTACATGTAACAGCAGCTGACAACTCAGCACACTTACACAAACCACTGACTTGTACAGTTATTATGCATACATTTTATTTGTATATTATAATTCATTTTGAAAAACATGTCTATCAAACCAAGGTTATAATTCAAGGCCATCACAGGTTATTTTTTTTTAATAAAACATTAACCCCTAGCAAATATTTAAGAGTGCTCCTCAACCTTACAGGGTCACAACTGCCTCCCATATTTGAAGAAGCATGAGATTTGTTAATTATAGTTTTCATTTACTTAATTTTAGTAAAGAGTCAATTGTAGAGAAATATTTCATGAGTTGGAAGGGAAAATGGTGTTGCAGTCGCATGGTAACTAGAAGCCAATAGCAAATTTTCTCCATGAAGCCTCAGCAGGCAGTTGTGAGGACCATGGCAGCCTAGAGGGACACCCAGCCTCTACTCAACTTCAGTGGGCACTACCATAGCAGTGAGTTAGGGTGCTGTTGCCAGATTTTGCCCAAAAGAAGCTTAGAACAAACTTCTTCAGAAATCTTGCATGTTGGCTTAGATTTTTAAAACAAACCACAGTGTGGTCCAAAAAAAATAGGATCAATTCCGCTGATGGACTGAAATCTTGTACCTTCTGAACTGTGGTCAAAACCTCACAATTCAACACTTAAGTACATTCCCAAGACTTTATGTTGGCTAATATTAACTTCCCCTAACTTTTTATAGCTTTTGGAAGCTGGAAGCTGGGATAAGGGGTCAGGACCTGACAAAGCCACTCTCTCTCTCTCTCTCTGTAAATGGGGCTGTGCATTGGTTTCTCAGGTTCCCAGGCCTGAATAATCACACAGAAATTGTATTAATTACAACATTGTTTGACCAATAGCTTAGGTGTATACCTACCTAGTTCTTCTATCTTAAATTAACCCATTTCTATTAATCTGTGTATCACCATGAGGCTGTGGCTTACCAGCAAGGTTCCAATGGCATCTTTCTCCTTCGGCAGCTGCGTGGCATCTCCTTGACTCCTCTCTCTCTGTCTCTCTCTCCAGATTTCCTGCCTAGCTTTACTCTGCTAAGCCTTTGACCAAAATAGCTTTATTCATTAACCAATAAAAGCAACACATATACAAAAGGACATCCTACATCATTCCTCCCCTCTCCCTTACCTTGCTCTTGTTCTCTCTCCTGGCCTCACCATGCTGCCTAGCATCCTACCAAATGTATATCACAAACACTACTAAATTTATTTAAAACAGTGAAATCCTGTGTGCACAAACATGGCTTTGAAGACTAGCTCAACTGCAAGCACTACCCAGAAGGTAGGATAAAGCCTGGACTCAAGCCCAGGGTTATGAAGACATAACCTGGAAGTAGCATTGGCTCTGTGGGTTTTCTTTAGCTGGATCTGGTTTATAAGGAAGTAAAACTAAGGCGGTTTGTAATATAATGCCATTTTCTTTCTGAAATATGGAAGAAACTAAATGTCTTCTCTCCAGATACTCTCTTCTTGCTCAAACACACAGAGTTACGCTTCCGTCTCTCTGGCAGCGAGTTGGAAGGCATCTGACTGTGTCTGACCCTAGAGTATAAACAGATGCTATGGACACTTTCCCCAGAGCTGACCGCAGAAATCCCTGGCGGGGCTGTCCCCCACAACCATTTTCTTGCTACATATGTGGAGGTTCCATATTGAAAATGAGAAGAACTCAAATCCCTGAGTCGTATTTTGGAGGAGAGTCCTGTCTTATTGCATCAGCCTGGGGCAGACGAAAAAGAACACTATGAAACAACATTACGCCAGTGGGAGTCAAAGGCAATTTGTCACACAATGTTTCTTTTTAGAGTGAGTCTGGAAAAACCTGTGTATGCTTGCAGGTGCCTCACGTTCTAATGAAATTAATAACCCCAGATTCTCGAGGAATTTCTCACCTTCAATAAACAAAGCTTTGTCACATGCTATGTAGTTGAGTGCTCACAACAAACTCTGCCAGAGGTCTCCTCCTCTTGGTACAGAGGAGAGAAGGGTCAAATCTCAAATGTGGTGCAAGGAGTCCCCAGCTAGGCTACAAGACTTCTTTTCTTTCTGTGCCGCCCAAAGAGGCAGGGAGGACTGATGTGTCAGAAGACTTTCTTGCATTCATATTTTGATTTAATTTACTTGGTGTCTATGCCCAGTCTTTGTTCTTATGCTGATGATAATTATTATTTCTTTAACTAGACTTCTCTAAGAAGAGAGAGGTTATGCAACTTCTGCCCCATAGGATAGGCATGTAGATAGAAATTTGAATGCTTAGAATACAATATATCTTCTGGTAAGGCATGGAACTACTCAGAATTTTCCCTGAAAAGACAAAATGAACTAGTATAGAATTTTAAATAATATTAACCTACTTTTGTTACAGTTTCTTCCTCAATTGGTATTGAACAAAAATTTCTTATTATGGAAAAATTAAAAAAATGTTCACTATCAGGCAGTAGACATAAACATTAGACAAAATGAAACATGAGACATGGAGTTTCTTGGAGTCCTTCCGAACTTAGCTTATAGAGTGTTACCCTCATCTAACCAAACCAGAGTCACCTCATCCAATCACCCAGGGCCACCTCATCCAGTCACCCAGGGCCACCTCATCCAATCACCCAGAGACACCTCATCCAATCACCCAGAGACACCTCATCCAGTCACCCAGGGCCACCTCATCCAATCACCCAGGGCTACCTCATCCAATCACCCAGGGCCACCTCATCGAATAATCTAGCCGAGCTCTTCTAGTTCCCCACGGCTTAAATAACACATCTCAACACTGTTTGGACTCTCCTGTTTTCCACCATGCCACTTAATACAGCCTACTGTGTATGGCTCCTGGATTATTCTCCATTGCGGGGAAATCTACCCTTCAGGGAACACTTGGAAGGTCTGGAGACCAGGGCTGGCTTAATGAAAGTCAGTGTGTTCATCACAACAAGGCTGGGCTCAGTGGGTAAGGCTCGGCTCAGTGCTCCACTGCCGCTTATAAGTTGTTTCTGAACTTTAACTTTGCCACGTGCACATAGCAAAGAAGAAGGTTAACATGTGGGCAGCCATTCCGTCCCCTTCCCTAGTGCACAGCCTTCATGATACCCCACAATCACAGAACTCTTGAGGTCATAAAAGAACTGGACTTCATCAAGAGGCAAACAAGCACATCTCACACATAACTGAGCAGTTGCTACGTGGAGCCCCAATGCCATACTTTGTATTAAACCAGAACTTTCTTTGAGTGAGGAAGGCTGAGGCTGTTCTAGCTGTGAGCAAACAGGAAACCCTCTCCTGCCGTTTCTTAGACAAGCAATCTTCTGGTACCTGTCAGCCAGCCTGTGCCCCTGTAAATGATGCCTGATGGGGGAACAGAAAGTGGTGTGGACCATAGTTCCATCCACTCAGACCCTCTTTACTTGGTGATGAGCTGAAGGTGGAACGTACTGGAATGTGGACATTTCCTATAGCATCTCCAGCACTCCAGAGACGTCTCCTGAGGATGGGACTGTGAGGGGCTGTGCACTGTGTGCCAGGTGCATGTATTTCTACTTTTAATCAAAACTGGTAGTCTTTGGTCATAAGATAAACAGTACAGTTATGATAATAAGGGCTTAACTGTAATGCAGACTGACTTTAAGGAGAGAAAGAGATTTTCCTATTCTTGTGTCTTTCCTGGAGTTTGAACAGAAACTCCATGTCTGTTTCCATTTTGCACTAGGCCAAGCAAATGACAACCAGGGCAAGTAGACAATATTGGCTCAAGAGAGATCTTAAGATGCTAAACACAGCATGGGGCACAAGGCTGCCCACTACACAGACCATGAGAGGTACCTGGGCTGAGAGAGCTCCTTCATCATTGAGGCCCATTTATAATATTGTCTCATGCTCGAACCCTCCTGAGAGCACCCAGCATGTTCTCTGCCACAGTATGGAATTTAACAAACACTGTCAAGAAACACTTCCCCTGTTGGAAGAGAAGCTGTTCCCTATTGTTGCTACCGCTGCAGTCTGGGTCACACTGACAGCTGCTGCAGCCAACAACTGTGCAACAGGCAGTCCACTTACATGGTTCACACCCTCAACAGGCTGCCAGGGTGTCAGGAGGCAGAGGCCGGCAGAAGTCTATGAGTTAGAGGCCAGCCTGGTGTACATAGTGAGATCCTGACTTGGAGTGGGGACTTGACTGTTAATTCCTGAGTTAGGGGTTTCAGGACTGAGTGGTGTTCAGTGGTCAGTTCACCATTATAAACAGTGATCTTGTGTGCTGTGTTGTACCAAGCTGCCCTGTGAGTTGGTAACTCACTCAGATTCGTGTGTTTAAAAATAAAATTCAGGTCTGCATGTATCTGAAATTTGTGGCCCATGACCAGTGGTCCTTGAAGCCACACATCTATCCTGAGGCTATAACTTGGTTTAGTTCTGCTCTTCTTCCAAACTCATGAAGCACCCCTGAGCAGGAGACCGCAGGGGACCACAGGGGACCACAGGCCTGGTCCGAATGAAGATGTGGTTGAACATGAAAAGGGATACATGGATCAGACACTGGGGCAGCAAGGATGTTGGGTCTACTGCTATGACACCAGGAACTTGTTATCTGCTAGGGCACCCGTACCCTAGAGGCTCTCCGTGATGGGAGATGTCGTCGCTGTAAAGGGGGAATTCATGCTCAGTGCTCAGGGGTGGTGGAGATGTCCTTCTTCGTGGCCACCTTAGACTGATCCACTGAAGGTGGTGGCCGAAGGAAGTCAAATGGAATTTGAAAGGGTATGAGAAGTAAAAAGCACCTCACAGTTCTTCGAGAACGGCCGTGGCAGTTCCACTAGCTTTGAAAAGCATTCGTTAAAAACGGCTCCACAACAGAATGTGTGCCATAGCAGATCTCAAAGGCAGGAGAGCGTCTACTCACATATCTGGGTCAGATAGTCCCCTTCCTTTGTACTCTGAGGTGTCTCTCTGTGCGTGCAGATGTGGCAGTCAGATTTCCCAGGTTTTATCTTCACCTCTGGGAGACTCCTCGCTCCTGCTCATGCTGTGTGCGGCTAGTTAGCCAGACGAAAGTGAGCGCGACTCCCTCTCAAAACCATGTTCCTCCTCCTCCTCCTCTTCTTATTGAGCTACGATTACTGAAATACATGCAAATTAGATGTGCATTACTGGAGAAACCAGAGGAAAAGGCACTGGTAATTTTAGCGGGACAGAAGGTTCAAATCCAGGGCAGCTCCCCAGAGTTCCTTCATTTGAATAGCTCCTGCTGTGAACATCCTACGCATTCCCTGCCCCCCAGACTTCTGCTGGGCACCAGCCTGAACTCAGAGGTATGACCTTAAGTGTGATGCTAAGCCAGCATTCTTGTTCCCATCCTAAGGATCCCGGCCCATGAATTCAGACATTAGAAGAGTCAAGAGCACCGGCTTCCTCCTGTGGACCATTTCTGAACACCAGTTTGGTGATGCTGTCATGGCTGGATTTGCAATTTCATGCTTCGGAACCTCCCCGTTTGAGGCAGGGTCCCCTTCAGAGCTGAGGAAGGCAGTGGGTCTTTGTTCGAGGTCACTGATTCCTGGCAACAGACCCTTCAGTTTGGGCTAGCTTTCTGCTGGAGGTCTGCCAAGCCTCACACCGCGAAAACGATGACATTTAATTGGGGAGGGGGGCAACTTTCTTTACAAGAAAGAGACGGGGAAATGAAAAAAATTAATTCATGACTATGTAATAAGTGTAAAACACTTTAACTGTGTGGAGGTTGTCATTCGACAAAATAGAAAGCAAAGAAAAGAAAAGCTGTCTTCTTATCAGACCACAGTACGGCTATCTTGACCACTCCGGGCCTTGGCAGCCGAAGGCAACTAAAATAGAAGCTGAAAAGCCATTGCAATAAACCTCCGAGCTTTGCCCTATTAAAAATGTCAGACTCATAAATCACACCTTAATGACCGAGGAGGGAGGAGATCAATAAGTTTGGGGAAGCCGTCTATAGAGGAGTCATATGGTGTTATTTGACACAAGATCACGAAGGCAGCTGACATCTCCCAGCAAGCCACAGTTCAACATGAAGATCTCCATTAGAACAAGAGGATTGAGTTAATTTTTAGGAGTTTTGGAGTAAGGGCTTCTAATTTTAGGCAATAATTGGTCTTTCAAGTTGTATTTTGTGTTTAATAATGAGTAAGCTTGTTTTCACAAGCTGTTTCTTTTTTATTTTAAGTATCTTCAAACTGCAACTTTAAAAAAAATTGGGAATTTCACCAATTTTATTAGCCAGAGTATTTAAAAACCATCCTTAAGTTTGGCAACTATTTAATATGTGGAAACAGCAGGAAGTCAAATCAAACAAAAGGCTAAAACTGACTGCTAAGGTCATGGATGTAAGACTGAGAATAATGTACCAATAGTTCTGTGGCTTCTGTCCCAGGATCAAACTGTCAAGCTCAGAGAAAAATGGATGCCATGGAATAAATAACCCAAGGCTTAGAATTCCCCCTCGTAGCTTTTCCTTCTCTCTCCTTTCCATCTTCGCATCTCTGAATTACAGCAGTAGTCACAAACCTTCTCCCCAGGGGAGAGAAAAAGGAAAAACCCTGCATTTTACAAGCTACTGATTTTAGCAGAAAGTTTCAAAATTGCCTTACTTAATGAGTTACACTTTACAATCACAAAAGACATAAACGAGACACCGTGGTAGCCAATGAAAGGAGGTCTTTTGAGGTCTTGGTGAAATCGCTTATTTTTTTTTTTTTTAAGCAAGGACTGAAGACCACTTCTGATGCTCATTCTAAAAGAAATATTTTAAGCAAACCATAAAAGTGGGCTTGACCCTTCCCTGAGCCTATCGTAAATCAATTGTTAAAGGAAGGGTAGAAACTGGGGAGGAGGTCAGAGGTGGCAGAGAGGCCACAGAGAAAGGACAGTGTGAGAAAACAGGGGGAAAACCAGAGGGGAAATAAGGCAATCGGGGCTGAGGAGAATCATGCATTCAGAGCTTTGGGTCATGTAGCTCATATGAAAACTCCCCAACCTAACGCAAAGGGCTGATCCAGTTATAAAGCCCTTCACAGCCCTACTCAGATGACAGCTTGGCCAGAAGCAAACACCATTGGTCCTGAAGAAAGCCCCGCTGCGAAGATAGGGAAGCCTACGTTAGTTCCTTAAGTTTCACTGGAAGACAGACGTTAAAATATCCAGGAGGGATAGAAACAAACCTGCAGGTGTGCTGTCTCACAGAGGCTGTTTTTGACTCATTCTGGGATGGTTGACATGTTTTTAATATCTTGCCAAGCTTGTCCCTACACACATGCCAGAAACACTTTATAACACCCTTTCTCAAAGAGAAAAGCAGTAGAGTGAGGAGTTAGCTTGTTGATTAATAACAATTTAAAAAGACCTTGCTTTTACATAAAAATAATTACTGTTAAGTTTAAACATCTAGTCGTTTCTGTCCTCTGAGTGGAAACAAGTTTGAAGCCCAGACAATTATCACGATTCACATTTAAATGAAAGCCGGCTGGATTGATTTGTAACAACACAATTTATTTGGTAATAATGACATTCTCGAGTTGAGTCAGCAAAACAAAGGTTGATTTATTCCCTAATAACAAAGACAAATGGCCCTTCTGCTGGCTTCTTCCTTACACGCTGGGTGAAGGGCCAGGTTGCCAGTTGACTTCCCTGTCTCTTCCTCCGCACTGCAGGACAATTCTAGACTAACAACAGATAACAGTGTGTATGATGGAAGACACATGGCTATCCTCTGGACTTGGTCCAGAGAAGCACCAGCTCCTGGTGACGAACTGACAGGCCGAAGAGCCAGCTGCTCCGAGCTATTGTCCAACTGTGGACTGGAGCATTATAGAAAGGGCTGTGCACCCGCAGGCCGGTAGGAGCCATTGGTGGATGAAAGGGACTAGAGACTCCTTTACGGGGGAGACAGAGACCCACCGAGCCCTTGAAAACAAGATCCTATGCTCTGGTGACAAGCGACCCACAGAGACTCAGCAGTGCCCCTGGTGAGCCACAAGAGGCTTGACAATGCTGAGAGGCAGGGGATCCCCTGAAACAAAACTGCTGAGCGTGTGGCTTTCTGGCTGAGCTTGCCTCAGGTGACCAAGGCGCCCATTTTCCCAGCCAGCTTTGCCCTGAGAGTCAGCGGTCTCCTTTCTAAATGTGGCTCTCTTTCCCCGAGAGCTGTCAGGGCACTTGGCTTATCTCTCTCCCACAAACCATTCTGCTTTTCAAAATTAATTGACATGAGAAGAGCTTGAATCAGAAGCCACCACTTGGGTAATTAAACCCCAAGACCTCATTTGCATGTGATTATAACATGATACAGCTCTTCACTTAATGAACCAGAACAGCTGCCATTTCTGGCTTAGAAACAACGCCAGGAAGATCTGCCTTCCCCCACATGGAAGCTGCTGTGGTGTGACTCAGGTGGGAGAGGTCTCTCTGGCAGTGTGTGGTCATCGCAACAGACCCGGAACGGGAAAAACCCACTCTCTTGCTGCATGGTAGTCCCAGGTGGCCACAAGGACAATGCCAGAGCAGGCTGAAAACACGTGGCTACCCTGGTCACCTGGGTAGACCTAAGACCGTGGCTACCCTGGTCACCTGGGTAGACCCAAGACGGACACTTGTTGGATGTCAACAGTGCAAGTAGTGAGCCCAGTGATGAAGAAAATGAAGGACGGAGCAAACTGCAGCCTCTGAAGGAGAAAGGAATAAACAAGGGGGAGAATCAAAGGAGGAAGAGCAAGGAGAAAATTAGATCGAAAAAGAAGAGAGAGACAGAAAGAGAGAGAAGGTCTAATTCCAGCTTCACTGCAGAGAACACTTCAAAACAAAAGAAACAAAAGTATCAGGAAAGGGGGGGGGAAGAAAAGAAACAAGGAAACCCGTTCTTTCCCTAACTAACCATCCTGAATTCGCCAAAAAGTAAACAAGTCTTTGTCTTAACTCAGAAAATTGAAGAATTCAATTCTACAATTATTTTTGCCTTCCTTGGAATTGTTATATAATAATACCTCTTCCATATAGACATTTCTTACATGTTGGATCCTTTAAATCTCTCTTGTGACTTGACAGCCATGTCCCAAGTATAGATGTCTACACATGCAAAGCACATCCTTTGGGGTATTTGTGTTTCTATGTGCTTGGCTAACATGGTCACTTCATGAGTCAATTATAAGATGGTTTTACTTAGGCAAACAAGCATTCCACACAGCAGCTACCAAGTCCTGCCCACTTTCCCGTGGTGAAGCCAGGTCTGTGGGGTGACTTACACACCCTGCAGTGTACAAAGTGGAGTTCTTCACTGTTGTTTTACATCTCTAGGCTTAAAAAAAAATAATCCAAGATAAAATGGTTTTCCTGATCTTGAGTAAATTTTTAAATGAATGGGTCTAAGGAAGAGAATAATGAAAGTATGTATAACAGTGTGGTTGCTTTAAGAAATGTATGTTTCCTGCAGCTGCCAGGATGGTTTTGTAACAACTAAACGATTTCTTCCTTTTTAAAAGAGAATCACTTAGCTTACTAGAAAGTCTGGCAGGGAGATCCTGTGCTGGTCAGGATTATTAGGGTTGATCCTGAGTTGACTTACCAATGTGACATACTGGCATGTCTTATGGTGATACCTCAAACACAGAACTTTCTGTGTGGAAACAGCGACATCTTCATTAAAACAGATTTTCACTATATCTAGTGTATAGGCCGCTTGTGTCCGTGAGCACTGTGGCAGTTTTTGTGAATGTTTGTGACTGCTGTATTTATTTTGTCCGAAATGGTTTTGAAATGAGCTTCACACTGAGCTTCTGGTTTCGAGGACCAGTGTTAGATGCTTCCTCTTTTGCCTTACTCACAGACCTTAGTAGTGCGGCCAAAAATACAGAAGTAAGAATTTCTTCCTGTGCTTTTTAAAACTGAAGAACCAGGGGTATCACGAAAAGCTTTGTATATAATAATGAAATTTTATATGAATAAGGATTTCCAACAACACGCTAGTAGATATGAACATTTCTTAAACTTTTCATGCCGTCATCATCTGTGTGGTTTAGTTTTCCATCTAGTATTCCCTGGTCCCAACAAGTTAGCTCATTTATGCTATGAAGCACGAAAACCGACCTGCCGTCCTGGAGCAGAACCAGAGGCTCTAAGTATCTTGCTATGACAACTTATACATTTTCCAATTGGTAACTACAGACACAGCCGCGAGCAAATTCATGGCCATAAAATCTAGTAAGTCCACTTGGTCTTGCAGGCTGGGGAGCTGTATCAACCCTCCACCAGCATCCAAGCTGACTTTCCCTGGTCAGACTTGGGGATCTCGTGAGTCTTCTAGTTTTCCCTTACCCCTGCTCAGATGTCATGGACGCTGTACCCACACCTTTTCCTGGCATTACATCCAGAAAGCTCACACATCTTCAGCTTTTCCATAAACGGATTACTCTTTTAACCCATAAGTTTAGTCAGATGTAAGGGCTAAAGCCAGAACTTTTAGATTTTTAAGGCTTTGTTTTGTCTGTGCAAATTTTGTAAAAATTCAGTTCTTTGATTATGTGGATTAATAAAAATAAGAAAAAATATCATTTTAAAACCATTTTTTAAAAGAGCAAGGAGTGGAAAAAAGTGGCTCAGCAGTTAAAAGCTCTCTCTGCTCTTATAGAGGACCTGAGTTCAGTTCCTAGTACCCACACTGGGGAGTTCAAAACCACCTGCAACCCTGCTGTTCCAGCTCTGGGGGATCCAATGACCTCTGACCTCTGTGACACCTGTGAATGTAACTTTACCATTATTAAAATTTTAAATTTAAGACATTCCAAATACTACATAAAGAAATGGTCTCTCATGTTACAGAAGGAGGGGGCCGCTTGTTTGTCCTGGCCGCCCAACTAGCTTAGCCCCGAAATAATCACACAGAAATTGTATTAATTAAACTACTGCTTGGCCATTACCTCTAACTTCTTAACTTCTTGGCTAACTCTTACATATTAGTTTAACCCATCTCCATTAATCTGTGTATTGCCACGTTGCTGTGGCTTACCGGAGATTCTAATCGGTGTCCATCTCAGGCAGGGGATCCATGGCTTCTCTCACTCTGCCCTCCTTCCTCCCAGAATTCAGTTCTGTTTTCTCTGCCTACCTAAGTTCTGCCCTATCAACTAGGCCAAAGCAGTTTCTTTATTCATTAACCAATGAAAGCAACACACAAACAGAAGGACCTCCTACACCAGTCTCACACCATTGTGTGTGCAGCACTGCTAGCAATGGCTGAGTTGAAAACGAAGAATTTGTATTTGTGAGTTTTATTTCTGTTAGTTGTAAGACAATATAAATTGACTCATTTGGTTTTTTTCTGTGAGTTGTGAGGACACAGCTAATGATTCAGAAGAGTTATAGATAATCCTCCCTTATTAATCTGCTATAAAATAAAAGAATTTTATGGACCTGCCATTTCCCCCAGAAATAATCTCAGTATTGTTAGTAAATTTCCCTATAATATTGGCATGCCTTATGAAAATATCTCATCTGAATAAAAATCATTTATTTTTACTAAAATGAGAGAGAGAGAGAGAGAGAAGTAAGAAGGGAGAGAGAGAGAGATGCTGGGAATCTTTTCTTGCATAGAGCCTTAACAAGGAAGCAGATGTTAACATCAACATTAACAGCTAAGGAAGACCAGATCAGGAAGGAAGTCATTTGTAGGGGTCATGGGAAGAAAGGCTGGGACCAGAACTCCAGACAAACTCAGAGTCCTATCTCTACCCTAGCCAACACATCTGAGGCAAGACAGACCTTGGCCACGAACTCTTTTAGAAAGCGTGGTTCCCTGAATCTAAAACTGAGATTTCAAAGAAACCTGGAGAAACATTCCCAAGAGTTGAGAGTGGTGACCCTTCGGCCCTAGGTCTGGGGTCACCATACTCCCTAAGCCAGCCACCTCCACTGTGCTTCCACTCGGCTTCACAGGGGCGTTTGCTCACACCAGTCGTTGCCCCCTTCAGATCAAAAGAACACAGTGTGTTAATTGGTGCTCATCCCAGATGCAGCCAAACAGCAATTCTTCCGGAATGTGACAGACACCCTCTGCCCTGTCATTTACTCAGGACTTGACTTCTCTGTGTTGTGGTCACATGACACTGCACACTCCCTAGTCACTGGTCCACCCATCTCGCATCGTTCCATTTACATTTGGGTTGTGGATCAAATATCCATGCTATTGTGAGGATAATAGGAAATGACCATAGAGAGACAAGAACTTCTAGCCTGGATAAAGCCCTAACATCCCGATCAGAGACTGCTCCTAGGAAGGTGGGCTCATAAGCCACGCTTAAGAGCTAGGTGGAATAATTAGCTCTTTAATGAGGTTGTGTACTCACCCCTGCCCCCACCCCACCTCCACCCCAGCACAATCCCTACCAGTCCAGTAGTCATGAGGAACAGCTAAGTGTACCCAATTTGGGCTTTCCTGCTCTTTCTCTGAACAACATTTTCTGCATCATTCCTCCATTCTCCTCCTGCAGGAAGTGGCTGACCTTTACAGTTTGCCTGCCTTGTGTTTTTGTTTTTTGGTTTGTTTGTTTGTAAAACTCTAATAAAATGGCCCTTGAGTTTCTGTTGGAATCCATTCTTAAGTCATTCTAATAGCAAGGCTAAGAATCCAAAGGGTGAACCGCGATTTCCCAAGTATCACTCTGGTTTCAAAATGGAGTCTTCAGTGTTGAAGTCTCTCTGGGAGTGATGCTGGCGGGAGGCAGTGGAATCTTTAAAAGGAGAGACTAGAGAGTTCAGTTTTGTTCGATGGGCGACACTGTCTGAAGGGGATTGCGGAATCCTGTTTCTTCCTCTCTGTCTCTGTTTCCTGCTTCCATGGTGTAAGTGGTTTGCAACTCCCTACGGGGTTATGTAACTGAATGTTAAGAATCTGGAAAAGTTAATAACCTATAAAGGGTTTCCAAAAACTAACTCAAAACCAAACTCAGTGAATCAGAGATGCTTCTGGCAGTGCCGTCCCATGTTGCTTGAGGACGTCACTGTAGCCTTGGCCCTGACCACACAGCCCTTTGCACTGTGTGTGCTACCTTAAGGCAGCATCAAAAAGGGTCACGGGCAACACCACAGCTCACACTCACTGCCTGTGCTCTCAACCAAACTCACTACTGTGTGCTCTGAGTCACAGTGGTCTTTTCTGTACATGCAGAGTTTTCTGAGGATTTAGAAAATATAACAGTTTAATTATGGAAAACAAAGACTTTTAGTATTTTCCTACCATCATTTCTTAGCATGTAAATATCAACTTTGCATAACCAAATTGTACCACAGTGCTTGATTTTAAAAATTGCTCTCTGAAGGCTAGCAAAATGGCTTAGTGGGTAAAGGTGCTTGCCACAGAGACTGACAATCTGAGTTTGATTCACAGAGGAGGGAAAAACTGACTTTGACAACTTGTTCTCTGATCTCCACAAGTACACGTTAAAGTGTGTGTGTGCATGTGTATGTGTGTGTGCATATATATATGTGTAAGTGTGTGTGTGCGCACACAGGTGTGTGCCTGTGTACGTGTGTGAATAAATAAATAAATGTAGCATATATATTTATATATTGCTGTTTGAGTTGCTGACTTGTTTTTATATAATAAATTTTGGCAAGGGATTGGGAGAGAGTTTCTGACAACTTATGAAATGATCTTAAACGTCTCTCAATAATTTTGTGGATGCAAAATTCTTCATATTGATAATTATAAAATAAAAATTGATCTCGAATTTGTTGAAAAATATTGACTGTGCTCTGTGTCCTAGGGTGTCTAAAACTCAGTCAATATTTAATCCCTTATATAAAATAATTAACATGTAAATTTGCACTCACTTTTATTTATCGATAAGTTATATTCACATCAAAGAATTATTTTAAAATAAGTTTGTGATTTATTAAGAGTAACTATTTGGTTTGTAAGTCTATATTCCGTGGATTATGTAACAGTTTTGGAGTGAATGGCAAACACTCCTGAAGCCCTGCTCTGCATGAGGCCCCAGGACCTCCTAGGACCCCCGAGCCAAGCATAACCACCGACACTGTATGATCCCAAACTGTGAACCAAATAAACTTTTTTTTTTGTTTTTTGAGACAATATTTTTCTGCATAGCCCTGGCTGTCCTGGAACTCCCTCTGTAGACCAGGCTGGGCCTGATCTCAGAGAGATCTGCCTGCATCTGCCTCCTATGCTGGGATTAAATGCAGGTGCCACCACAGCCTGGCTTAAAACCTTTTTCTTTATGTATCAACTGTCTTGGTTATTTTGCTGCAGTCACATGACACTAACACAACAGATACCCCAGAAATGCCTGTCCCATCACCCTGCGTACCGAGGCTCCACGGTCAACCGGTGTCATAGCCCCCTAGGTTGTTTCGATTCCTCTCCTTTTTGCCACCTAAAATTATTTGTTTGTTTTCTAGAGGTCCTCCATGCTTATCCCTAACACTCAGCAGCACCTAGACTGAAGATATGGGAATCCTGAGAATTCTGTGGAATGGGCTCAACAAATCGCTCCTCCTACGAATGACGGGTTAATCTCTAGTGGAGACAGACATGATCAGAAAGATTTTTCCTTACACATACCCCTGAAAGGCTTAGTAATGAAAGTGGTGGCCAACCATTCTTTTATTTTGTTCAAAATGGCTGGCTTTAGAGGCGGAGGAAACCCAGATTCCAGTACCTCTGCGTCCTCTGTCAGAGACCAGTCTTCCCTGTCAGCAGAAGCCAGGCTGCTGAAATCTTCCTCCTGCCCCCTCGGCCTTGGCATGCATTCCGGGCCTCCTAAAGGCTACCATTTGCTGGGATTTGTCAGATCAACACAGAGTAAATATTTTCAGTACTTGAATGCTAAGGAGAGCTGGGAGAGAGCAAGTGAGGGAGTAAATGGCACCCCCACACAGCTGCAGGCCAGGGCTGTCCTTGTACCCAGTGTTAGGGGCTGAACTCCCCTGAGCTCAGTGACTGCTGGAGGGTGCGTGGTGCGTTCTCCGGCATGTAAACACCCTGCACACACACGGGTGGGGATTGTATATGAGGACAGGCAGGAAAAGAAGGATGGGTGTCAAATCAAAATGAGGAACACAGATAGCCTGGCAGGGTAGTTATAATGAAAGAAAAAGAAAACTTTGCATTCTAAGCTGAAGTACGCAAAGAAAAAAAAATCCGTTTCCCCAAAGCTACCCCAAAGTGGGTGACTGTCGCTTGCTCCTTCCTCCAAGGGAGAGGGAGGTCTCTGGCAGCTGACTGAACACTAACACAGCAATAAAGCTGGACTCCAGTCTTTCTCATGCAGGGTGGCTGGCAGCTGGGGACTCAAGATGCTCTTTCCTTGGCCAACCCAAGACAATCTTAGTGCTGGTTCAGACAGGCCCCACAAGCCACTTTTATTTCCTGTCTGGCAAGATTAATCTAATTTGTTTTAGGTTCTGGGAAAGAGGCTATACTACAAGGTATATGCTTAGGAGAACTTATATCCAAATTCTTGAGTAAATTAGATGTTAAAGAGCCAATTGTTTCAATACAACAAGCTGCTCCCCAGGAGAAGGTGAGCTATTTAGGAAAAGCTCAGATGTTCAGGAGAAATAGAGTACTGGCTCCATCTTCTTGATCCTTTGTGAGCTTTCCTGGACTCTCTGAAGATCCATCACCAAAGATGCTCAAGGTGTTACCATTTGGAAGAGTTGGAGCAGAGGTGGGTCTGGCACAGTCATTTCTCTGTAGGCCTGCAGCCCTGAAGCAGAAGGGCCCCGCTCTGAGGAGACATGGCTCAGTGGTTAAGCGTGTGAACTGCTTTTGCAGAGGATACAAGATCAGTTCCTAGAACCCACATCAGGTAGCTTACCACCATGTAACTCCAGTTCCAAGATATCTGAAACACTCTTCTGGCTTCCATAGACACAAACATGCGTGTGTGCACACACTCATGCGGACCATGCCTGTGGTGGCAACAGAGCTCAGAAGAGGCAAAATGGCTTCCTGAGTAAGTAGAATCCTGTTCAAAGACAAGCATGGCCCACGACCTAATGGGAATGTGTTGCAGAAACTTTGTCCTCTGTTTTCCGGCACTTGCCATCTTGATTCTGTGGTGGTGACAGATCTATTTCAGCAGTCCCCAAGGTGCTGGGATTGTCCTCCACACACCCGTTTCCATACATGATCTGACAGGGTAGCATTAGGACATGGGACTGTCAGTCTATCTTTGGCCTGGGGTTAAGGTGGGTGGCTAGCCAGTGGATGCCAGGCATTATCTCTTGCCCTTCAGTCTCTCCGTGCTGGGGTTTTAGGAACACACTGCCTTGCCTCATGTTTTGCATGGATGCTGGAGACTGAACTCAGGTCCTGAGCATGCTTACTCGGTAGGTACTCTACAGTCCTCTCTCCTGTCCCTAGACAGTATTGTTTGTTTGTTTATCTTTAAGACACATTCCTATTGTCTAAGAGTCGATTGCAATTCCAAACCAATTCTCTCAAAAAGCCATAGATAGACACATCCATTTTTCTTCCTAGACTTCTTAACTGTCCAAGCAAATAACTGAGCCTTCCAGATGTTTGAAAACATGTACTTGAGAGGAGATGGCTGAGGAGAAGATATTTTGGCAAGTACATATTACAACTGGCCTCGAAGCTTTCCTCTAAAGGCAACCTCACTTACATACAGAACCAAACGTCATGCTCCACCTCAACAGTGAAACAGTCAAGGCAGATATTTGATTCTCAAACAAACATCTTTCTTTTCCTTCATACAGAAGATGACTCAATCTCTCTTTCCTTTCTAGGAAAAAACTCAAAATAGAAACCTCTTAATAACAGGACTTTGTTTTAAAGTAAGAAAAATCGTATCACCTACGTATGCCAAAAATGGACAAGATTGAAAGCATGCCCAACAGTATAGAATGTGGAATGCAGTACTATGCTCAGAACCATACCCCAAGAGACAGGCAGTGTCATCAGTGAAGCCTCGGGGTGATCTGATACAAAGCTGGAAGATCTGGTATCAAATGCAGCCAGTCATCCTCAAGATCAGCATTCGTCACGTAAGTTAACATCTTTCAAGGGCTCCAGTTTCTGAACAAACTCCTGGAAGTCTATCAAGATAGTTGCGAAACTCATTTGTTCAGCAAAGCAACCATTGTTCTCCGTCAGATCCAAGATAGTGACATGTAAGACTTAAGAAAACCACATCTCCTCCGATGAGAAGCTATTTCTTAGCAACACCATGGGATTCAATGTGGGAGACTCTTCTCTGTTAGGACTGCTTAGGTTCAGGAGGAAGTGCAGACCCAACAGCCAAGTAGTTCTCTGTGGCCTGGGTAGTAGCTGGCCACTCTAGCCATGGACCAGAGGACAAGAATAGTTTTCCAGAAAGAATCCATCTTGACCATCTTCACGATCAAGTCAGGAAGACCAGAATGGGTCGCTTTGCCTGCAGAGTTCTGTTCTACCACTCAGCAACACAACTTATGGAGGTGGGTTTGTGTAACCAAGACAGTAAATGATTTTTAAGCTCTCCTGAGTCTTCACTGTAGGAAGCAGTATATTAGTTTTGTATGCGTACCTATCGAATTTAGGCATTTTAAAAAATGAGTTCTTGCAAGCTTTTTCAAAACATTATGTATGTTCTGACACTCAAGGGAGAGGAAAAGAACCTCATGTAGCTGAGTCTTGGATGCTATAATTTGGAATTTGAGGGGAAATTCTTTCCTGTGAGCTTGTTTAGAGGAGTATTTGGACTTTGGGCAGCCATGGCAAACCCATCCTGAAGAGCTTGTTTTCGAGAGGGTGTTTATGAACGTGTGTGTTGAAGGACGCTCTCATTCGCTGTCCTTCACTGAGCTGTAAGCCTCCTGAGAGTGAGACCTTGATGCCCACAGTTTGCTTTCTCTCGTTCGTTCCTGTTTATTACTGGTCTTCTCTGGGAATCTAGAGTAGTGCTTGCGTTTCAGTAAACACCTGGTGAGTGAGTGAGTGAATGAATGTTGGACTCTGAGACTTCTGTACTGTGTGATTGACTAGGTGACTATATTTCACGGGTGACACACACTGCTGGGGAGCTCAACCAGCCGCAGAGGGTTTTGGGTAAAAATCATGGTGGTTTATCCCAGGGTGCATCCCTTTGTTGTGCCTTCTTTGTGTTTGAGTTGTGTTCCTCGAAGCTTAACTAGTCTCTTTCCTTTTAGACTTAAACAGTGAAACCACAACGTTTTCACAGCATGAACTTTAAAGAAACGGAAGCATGCCCTGGTCCTTTAATCACCCCAGCCACCTACTTTAGACAACAGACTAGGTAGGCAACCAAGACATCTTGATTTAGTTGGTACAGAACAACATCCCAGACAAATATTCCTAGAGGCCAGAGAATCAGTCCCCAGGGCTTTCTGAAGCCCCTTCTGCTTCTCTGTAGGATGGAGAGTTGGGTGGAATTTGATGAGGTTGATCTATTGGGTCTGTCTCTATTAGACTAGTCCGGGACTCTCGCCCCACTCTCCCCCAGGTCCCACAAGAAGCACTACATTAATGAGCTTTCATGGTCAGTGCTGAATTCTACTGATGTGAGGCCAGTGACAAGGTGGTCCTTCATTCTGACCAAGATGGCAGACAGAGGCCAAAGGGTCCCTACCCAAGGGGGCCTGGGCTCAGAGAATCTCAGGAATACCTTTTATGGTCTCTTATTAGGCCTGAATACACTCAGGTAGATGGACTAACAGATCTGCTGCCATTCCTATTAAATTACCAAAGGATATGAGACTTAACCAAGGACTAGCTTACTCTGGGTATCGGTGCCTCAGGACAGCCTGGTATGTCCACAGACATTAAGTGGTGCTTGCTGAATACGCAATGGCCTGCAAGTCCTGGTTTTCCTGGTATTTCTCAGTTTTAATAGTAAATTTCTCATGTCTCAGAAAAGTCCATGTTATGGTCAAACTGAGAAAGACAGTTGCTTTAAACACAGTAACAGGCTGGGTGGACGCTCGACTGCCTTTGGCAAAGCTGTGTGGTCTATATAGTGGTGTGGTTACCCACCCGAGGTTTAGGACCCAGAGGCAGCTGGCAAACAGATTGTCTAGCAAAACAATCAGGATATTTTGAACTGCTTAACTTTATTTTTTCAAAATATCTGTTTGAAAAATCAGTTAATACAAAATTGAAAGGTAAATAGAAAAAAATATAAAAATAAAATAAGAAACATGGCAAGTGATTTCTATATATTAGACTCATGGACTGTGTCCCTTCTCCAAATTGTTTGCTAAGTGTCTTGCTTCAGACATACTGGTCTATTAATACCAAGTAGGCACGGGGAGAGACCAAATATTTTGGTATGCAGAGATAACTCAGGAAGGAAGGAAGAGAGGAAGGGAGGGAGGGAGGGAGGGAGGGAGGGAGGGAAGGAAGGAAAGAAGGAAGGAAGGAAGGAAGGAAGGAAGGAAGGAAGGAAGGAAGGAAGGAAGGAAGGAAAGACCGTAGAGGGGTGAAAGATGACCCAAATTATTCTCCCTTCCTTTCAAAAAGGAGAAAAGAGATTTGTGCAGAGTCAGCCCACCGTTGAGTGATTCTGCTGTAAATTCACCCTGCGCCTTCAGAAATCCCCGCAATGAAATGCGAGAGGAGAATGCACAGCCTACAGTCTCGAAGCATATTTAATATGCTGTTTTTACAGCCGCCGCTGCTTTCAAAGAACTTTAACCCCGTTGTGTAAATGCGTCACCAGGAACATACCCGGGTTGTCATGGCAACAACCTCAGTGCAAGGCCCTTTGCTCCACTGAGCGGGTGTCAGCTTTCAGCCTCCCCCCCCCCACCCCCCGCATTCCAGGCTGGCACCCACCCCAGGCTACAGCTCAGACTTCATTAGAGGCCCAGATGAAGGACACTGAAAGATTTCCAAGTACCGCGGGCGGCTTTCCGTCCACACACCTGAAAGACAGAGCTGAGAAAGAACCCGGACGGAAGGAGCGCGCTAAGCAAGGTCTCTCTGGTCTGTTCCTTAGAGAACCCCCCATAGGTCCGGCTGCCTTTCCTGGCTAATTTTAGGCACATGCATTGTCTGAGCCGGAAGAGACAACATCTCAGTTGCTACCTGGAAGAGTGCTGCAAGTATCACATGACCTGTCCTTGGTCCAGGTGCAAGGCCAGCTCTTGAGGGCAGCTCAAAAGCTAACAAAAATGTTAAGGATCCTCAAGGAAAACACAGTAATATGTTGGCTGAATCCTGCTGCCTGGTAAATGTTTTCTAAAGGTACTGGGTTTTGTTTTAGTTTTTGGTTTTTTTATTTTTATTTTTTATTTTTAATTTCATTTTATACTCCAACCCCAGTTCTTCCTCCCACTCCTCCCTCCTCCCCCCACCTCCCCACCACACCCAGTCCCCCCATTCACTCCTCCCAATGGGTAAGGGCTCCCACGGGGAGTCAACAAAGTCTGGCACATTAAGTTGGGGCAGGACCAAGCTCCTCCCACCGGACGTCAAGGCTGAGCACAGCATCCACCATAGGGAGTGGGCCTCAGCAAGCTAGCTCATGCATCAGCTATCCTGATCCTATTGCCTGGGACCCCTCAGATAGACCAAGCTTCACCACTGTCTCCCACATATGGAGGGCCTAGTTCGGTTCCTTGGAGGCTCCACAGCTGTCGGGCTAGCGTTCATGAGTTTCCACGACCTTGGTTCAGCTGTCTCTGTACATTTCTCTTTCGTGATCTTGACCTCCCTTGCTCTTGTATTCCCACCTACTTCTGTTTGGATTTTGGGAGCTCAACCTGGTGATTGGTTGTGAATCTGCCTCTGATTCTGTCAGTTACTGGATGAAGGCTCTGTGATGATAGTTGGGATAGTCACCAACCTGATTGTAGGGGAAGGCCAGTTCCGGCTCCCTCTCTACCCTTGCTAGGAGTCTTAGCTGGGGCTATCTTTGTGGATTCTTGGGAATTTCCCTAACACCAGGTTTCTCCCTAACCCCATAGAGGCTCTCTCTATCAGGATAGCTCTATCATTACTCCTCCGCTCCAAAGATATTCTAACGATTGACTTTAAACAGCCTTACATTCAAAGGGGTCTAGAAAACAATGACCTTAAAAGGAAAGCTTGATTAGGCAAGCGGTTCTTGAAATGCATTGGGAAAAGGGGGAACAAAACGACTGTTCACTTGGCTAGCCACTGTAGACAGAGAATTATAATCGAATGCTTCTGAAACAGCTGGGCTCCAGGATCTTCCATGCACTCATGCGTTGTATTTACGCTAGCTCTGATATATTTTAAAATTTCAACATAGGAAGGTTTGTTTGATAAAAAGTTACACACCTATGATTTATCTGAAGAAAGCAACCTCGTTTATTGTACAAGGAACATTCCTGAGTCATCCTCACCAAACCGGCCAGAAATCTGAAGGAGAGAGTAAATGCAACCATCAGAGTAGAAAAGGAATCTTTGGAAAACCAAAGCTTCTGCAGACTCATCCTAATGGGAGTGACAGAAAGGGGCTTCCAGCAGGCTCACAAACACGTGCACAGGAAAGCTGGAAGGTGTGAAAACCATTAAAGCGGGAGGGAAAGACGAGCCAACCCTGAGTTGCTTTGTGTGTGTAGAAATTCTCATCTGCTCAGTCAGCCGTCTACGGAGCGCACACAGATGAGGTGACACCGCCCCCGTGCTGGCCCACAGTGGGTCACAGTCTATAACTGACATCCCCTGTTCTCTTCAGCCTTGTCCTGGAGTGTAGGCAGACCCCAGGTCCTCACTTAGCACAGGCTCATTTTGTGATATTTTTCTCTGTGTGTTTCTACACTAGCAAAATTCCTTGAGATGAGTTGCGTTGTTTTAAATAAAAAAAAAATCTCTGTCTTAATGAAATTGCCTTTGGGAAGACTTTAGAGGACACCAGGAACTGTGACGTGGCCGCTGGTGGTGACCCACTTTGCAATGCCTGAGTTTGTGTTCTCTTTATGAACTTTTTTTCTTTATTCGGCGTGGCCCAGAAGACCAGTATTTGGATGCCATGGTTAAGGTTCCTGGAAACCATGTGAAATAAGTACTGTTAAAAGCAAGCTTCCATCAATAGGCCGTGCTACACAGTTTTGAAATGTTAATCAAATATGCCAGTTGTCCTCTGTTTAAATAGCTAAGCATGGCTCTGTGCTCATCTTCTCTGGAGAGAGAGCAGACTGGGCTGCTGTGGAAGAAAATGCTGGGGCGTCTGAAGTCTCCCCAGGCTTGACGAGGGGACATGACTGCAGGACACAGTGGAGTGATAGCACAGGTCAGTCAGGACTGGACAATGGAAAACTCCAGGTGAGGACCAGGTGGTGGGGGGCATTTCCACAGACTATGGTGAAAGACGCGATGCCTGTGCCCAGGCAGAATATGGTCTGTCACCCACTTAGCACAAGGAGCATACCTTTGAATCCTCACATTTTCTTGTCCCCTTTTGCCATACTAGCTGGGAAAAGGCTGAGTTATCCTATAGTTACAAATGGTCCTATCGATGGCTTCAACCTGCAATTTCGCTGAGTTTTAGTTTCCTGCAATTTCCGCCTAAAAATATTAAGTTCAAAAATTCTATAAACAATAGTAAGTTCCAAATTGTGTGATGAAATCCCAGTCTTTGGGACATGGGCCATTCCTTTGTCCAGTGTATTTATGATGTATATGCTACTCATCCTTTAGTCACATGGTATTCATCGTGGTTATAAGATCAGATGTCATAATAATCGGGCAATTCTGTTTTAATTAACCATGACTCCAAAGTCAAGAGTGATTGCTGTGGGAAAATGGTTTTACCCTGTAAAGATTTGTTTCTTGTACTTGTTTAATAAAATGCTGATTGGCCAGTAGCCAGGCAGGAAGTATAGGTGTGGCAACCAGGCAGGAAGTAGAGGCAGGGCAATGAGAACAGGAGAATTCTGGGAGAGGAAAGCTCAGTCTGCAGCCATCACCCAGACGCAGAGGAAGCAAGATGTGACTGCCTCGCCGAATAAGATATGGAGCCACATGGCTAACACAGACAAGAATAATGGGCTAATTTAAGATGTAAGAATTAGTTAATAAGAAGCCTGAGCTACTAGGCCAACCAATTTATAATTAATGCAGACCTCTGTGGGACTGAATGACTGAAGGACTGGGTGGGACAGAAATCTTGGTCAACAAGTAATGATGCTGGCATTTGTGTGTGCCAAAGAGAAACTCAGAAACCTCTTGTAAGTGAAAGGTGAAAGCTTACCCTACGTATGTTTAAATAGGAAAAGAAATCAGAGTACATTTAGGATTTGGTGCTAAGGTTTCAGTCATTCTGCAGTCCCTGGAACATATGCACACAGCCCTGAGCATCAGGGGGTTGTCCAAACCCTGCCCACTACACTCTGGTTACAATACTCGCCTGTCAGTCACCATCCACGCAGTCACCACACTTGTCCCTCTGTTGCACAGTGTAATTATCAACATAAAGAAAATACGTTTAAATTTCATGATGGGTGTCAGAGAGAAACGAGCCCACTGTGCTGACTCATTCCTGCTCACCATCTTAAACCACAGCCTCGTTCTGAAAAGCCCTCGCCCACTTGGGTTCAGCTCTTCTCCCAGAAAGCCCTTTCCAGTCACACACAGAAGAAAATCTACTCTCTGAAGCCTTGTGTGGATGTTTGGTCACAGACACTCTTGTGTGATTATAAAGTATTTTATGTAATGCTGTCTTCACCTCAGGGACTGAGGTTCACGCTTCCTAGAGATCCTCCTCCAATCCCATCACACACCTGTAGTTCCTCTGCAGTATTCCTGAGGAGACAGAAAACTGCTTGAAGACAAATACGATGTCTTCTCCCACCACGGCTGCCACTTCTGGGCTAGTGATCAGCACTCATCAACGGAATGGATGGCACTTGTACAAAAGGAAATGGACCCATCGGTCCAAACCACCTTCGGCTGGTCATAGTAGGAAAGACATAGGTCCGGGCTTGCTCAGGTTGGACACGGTAGAGCACAAAGCTGCCTTAGGCTCTCTTCAGAGAACTCACCTATACCAATAACGATAGCAGAGGTCTGGACTCCTCTCTGTGGAGCTCTGTGACTCGCACACAAGAGTGCAGGGTAACACTGCAGCTGCGTTTCTAAAAGTCACCTTCAGAGTTATCAGGGGCTGCATGATTTCAGAAGTGAAGCTTGGCCACCCTTTCCCTAGCAGTCTATTGCTTTTCTCTGTTGTAAACACAATGAGAAGAATCCTGTCCTCATTCAAACACATCACAGAATACCTTCAGGTTTAAAAAGGAACCCCCAGCCGGGTGGTAGTAGTGGTGCATGCCTGTAAGCCCAGCACGTGGGAGGAGGACGCAAGCGGATCTCTGTCAGTTCGAAATCAGCCCGGTCTACAGAGCGAGTTCTAGGACAGCTGGGGCTGTTACACAGAGAAACCCTGTCTCAAAAACAATAATAATTTTAAAAAAAGGAGCCCCAGACACAGAAGCTTATAAAGAAAGGAAATTTAAAACCAGAACTGATACAAAGTTCAGTGTTTATAGAATGGTATAGTTAAAAAATAGAAATTCTACTATGACGACCTGGCTAGATTAAACCTGGGCTAATATTTAGAAATCTTAAATGTCCAAATTATTTCGCATTTCTAACATAGAATGTCCCAAACAGGCTCAGCTTCCACCACCCTGAGTGTGAAATCAGATAAACTGTGAACATTTTATTTGCATGAAGGAACGTATTCAGAAAGAAGAAAAATACCCGCTTAGATAATTTATTTGCAATTCAAACAAAAATCATAATCAGACATAGTAAAAGTTAAGGTCCTGAACATAAAGATTGCTAATATTCATTCATAACTTTTGTGCCCAAAACCTGTTTTTCTCCAGAACATCTTTGAAGTTTCAGTATTAGTCCAGTTCCAGCTCTTTCACAGATACAATCTTTTACGTTGATGGGAATGCAGTAACGAGACATCTGTGTACACACAGACACATGGGTAATTCTGCGACATCCCAGAAGAGTTAACCAATGTGACTATGGAGGTTCCTGACCTGAATGCTGGAGTTTTCCCATCTGTGACCTGAACATAGAAAAGAGTCTGCAGCGCATCCCACTCAGCAGCACCATAACGAGACACAGATTTGCACATCCCAAGTTCAGATGCACCTTGGCACTGATGAAATCTCACGTTCACTTCGGGTGAGGGAGTATTCTGTTGTTATTCCTTTGCCTGAAATAAGTCAAAAGTTTCATCAGCAAAACTTGAATACGATTATTTAGCTCTTGACAGAACACCCAGGAGACAATAACCAACCTCTTTCTCAATTCCAAGGAAGATGTGTTTGCACAGGGGAGAAAGAAGCTGGTGTAGAACCGGGTGGGGTCTACAGAGTTTCTGGAACTATATCCAGTGGTAGCTAACGCCACACAACTAACTCCGTACAGTCTGAGTCAGTTACAAGGCCCAGAACCACTGAGTTTTAGTTTCTTTGTTTAAAAAAGATCCCTTGCAAGTCCTGTGTTACCGATGCCACTGTTAGCGTAGCTAGTGCCATGGGGGAAATGCTAATGACTCCGCCAAAAGCAATCGAGAATCCAAATTTGAAAAAGCTCAGCAGTAATTTGTTTCATTTCTCTCGTGTTTCTCTTTTTATATATGCTCGGTAATTCATAGTACCCCCACATGACTAAGAAAATTCAAATGAGATTTTTGTTAAATACAAAAAGAAAATTCCGAGTGCTTAGGAAGTCTGGTGCCAGAATGCTGCTGGCAGCCCCTGCCTTTGCCTTGGCAGGTGCTTGCTTTGAATCTGAAATGTCCCGCACAGGCTAATGCTTTGAATGCTTGGCCCTATCTGGTGCTGCTCCTGTGGGAGGCTGTGGAGCCTTCAGGAAGTGGGGCTTGCATGGCAGAAGTAGGCCACTGAGGGTTGGCCTCGGAAGGTTACAGACAGGCCCCGGCTCCTGCCATTCCATCTGCTGCTTCATCCATGGCGTGAGGAACCTCATAAGCTCCCTTGGCAATGGCCTGAGCTTCCCCCCAAGACTTCAGACAGGAGCTGACCCCCTGAAACCACGACTCCTTCCTGAAGCTCTTTCTGTCAGCTGCCGTGGCCACCATGGCCCAGCACACCACGTTTTAGTTTCTGTGTTAAAAAAAGAAAAAAAAAAATCCCTTGCAAGTCCTGTATTACCAGTGTCCTGGTTAACACAGCTGTGGCTATGGGGAAAATGCGAATGACTTAATCAAAAGCAACTGAAAATCAAATTCTCACTAGCAGCTAGTACTGTGACCCCCAAAGAAAGCTTCATATTCTAATCCCTGGTGACTTTGTGTTGATGAACACAGGGCACCCAGTGTGTATGAGGTACAGTGTTAAACATTTGCTGTTACCTTTCTTGGTAATAGGTTTCTGGATGCTTAATTATTTTGCTCAGAATCTTTGTTTTCTAAACTGTCCACATCAGATACTTAATTCGATTTAACGTTTCGTTCCATAGCCCCCTACCCAGAACCTGCAGCAGGCCTACACAGACCAAGAGTATGCTCTGATCATGTGACAAGGAGTTTGTAGACACACAGCAGCCAACCTCCAGTGACGCGGGATTAAATAAAACAGATGGGCAACTCTGAGCAATTATCTATGCAGAGTACAGCAGGACCGACTCCCAGCTGCCCTCTGTAGCGGAAGGCTTAGCACAGAGCCAATGGAGGGTAGAACGGTATTTCACTTGTACTTTAATAAATAAAATTTTTTTGAGGATCAGAAAAGTAAAACAGCCACACTGGCCAACCTTATAGATCAGGCAGCAGTAACACACACCTTTAATCCCAGTAGCCACACTAGCTTGCCATAGAAACCAGGAGGTAGGTGGTACACGCCTTTAATTGCAGAACTAGAGAGGATGATAAGATGGGAGGAGACAGCTCTCAGACACAGTCTTACTCTGAAATCTTAGAAGCAAGATCGCCATTTCGTACTGAGGTAGAGATAAAAGCCAGTGGCTGTTTTGCTTTTCTGACCTTCAGGTTGAACCCCAATTTCTCTGTTTTTATTAGTCATGCTTCAGGGGGGTCCTCTCCCTGCCCTCCTCCTTCCCACCCCTTTACCCTTTTCTGGAATCATTGCCCAAATAGACCACTTCCATAGGATTGCCGCTTTAGCTTGTGCTTTGGGAGACCTAACACAGAAATGCTAGGTTCTGACCTTCGATAAGAAGCCATCGAGAGCCAAAGATCTAGCTCGGTTGGTAGAGTGTTTGCCTAACACACAGGAAACTCTCTGGGCATGGTGCCCCATGCCAGGCCATCTCTCCAGCTGTCACGTTCTTAACTATGACTCACCAGGGTGAAGCTATAGCCGTGCACTGTATCGAGATGTTTCTGTCAGCAGTCACATACCTGGCAACAGCCACTGGGAATATCACGGAACACAAAGTTCCCCTTGACTAATGGCATCGGCCCTGTTTGATTAGAGCACAATGTATTCTCACACATTTGTGGTAATGGTGGCATAAGCAAACCTACTGAATTCCAGCTGAATGAAAGCTCAGCATCTACCATCATGGACAGCGCAGAACCCAGACAATAACAAGTGAGCGTTGCTGGCTTATTTACTTACTGCCTCATGTATTTATGGTTGTTTTCAGAGTACTCAACTTCTGCTCATGAAAACACATGCTGGACCACATAACAATCCGTCATGTTACCCCAGCAGCAGCCTCAGAGGAGACTCAGAGTAGTGGAAACACAGAAACCACTGCCCTGTGCACAGGTAATAGAGGAGCCAACAAGATGGTTCGTCTAGAACAGGCAGGCAGCTAAGGGCTGCACAGCAGAAGAACCAAGGGACCAGAGGCAGAACACCATGAGAGGCAGCACCAGATGTTCCATGGCAGCTGTGCTGGAAACTAAATGATGCTGGTGGTGAGGGCCCCTGTGGGTGTGGGAAAGAAATGGGACAGAAGATGGGGTACATATGGGCACAACATAATTTTATCTACTGTGTTCCTCGAACACAAAGTCTGCTCTGACAGGCTGGCCCCAAGTTCCCCTCATTTGAATGAATTTGAACATTTTAAGAGATTGGCAAATAACTGATATTCAAGAAGGCTAAGTAAGAAAATCAGACACAAGATGGGGATTTGGGGTACACTCATCTCAGGGATTGGAAGAGGAGACAGCACTAATGTGGTTTGAGGATTGCTATGAGCCTCTGGAGACACTTATGACCCCTTTCAGTCACCTTCTCTGACCTTGGGAAACTCCAACTCCTTGAAGATACCTGAATGGCAGAGACACCACCCCTTAGAATTTGGAAATGTAGAGAGTCCCTCCCCAGCCACCTTTGCTAGTTGGTGACAAAGATCCTTATTCTCTCGGCTCTTAGAAAGAGTGTTTTCTTTTCCACTGGGACATTTTGCCGTGAACTTCAAACACATATGAGCAAGCATGCACATGTCCTCCAACAGAAAATAATCCCTGTGGATTCTCGGCCAGGATCCACCAACAATCATCATTTTGCCAATGCTGTCTCTGTAGCCTTTGCTCCCTCCTCTCTCTGGACCTTCGCACCCATTTCTTTCTCTGCAGCTTTTTTTTTTTCTCTAATGCAAATCTCAAACATGGTGTTATTTCACCTGCTAATGCCTTGGCATTCTAGCTTGCCAGAGGAACTCTACAAGGACATGGTTTCCGTGTCAAATTACCCTAAATGGTGTTCATACTCATTCTAAACTGAGACACTCAGCTGTGTCTGATGCCCCTGTTGTCTTTCACCTCCACCACCATTCACGGGAAACCCACCGGCTGCCTTTGTGTTAAGGCCTCCTACAAGTCTTTCCATCAACGCCGCCAGTCCCCTCTCATCTTTTCAGACCACTGATTTGCTGGTGAGACAGTTCATTTTCCCCTAAAATGCAATATCCTTGCCATAAATCTCTTCTCGGCTTAAATCAGCCATGATGGACTTCACTTGATTGCAATTAAGAATTTCAATGGAAAGACAAGCCTTCTAGCTCAGCAGCCTCACAGAGGAGGAAACTGAGGTTCAAAGGGTTTAAGAAACTTGTGAAGTTTTTAAAGCTGCTAGTGTTGCAGCTGAGGCTGAAACCGAAAGCTCTTGCCTCCCCCCTCCATTCCCTTCCCCTCTTCTCTCAGCTCACCTCCCCGCTCTGTATACTGAAGCTTCTCCTATCCCCTTCCCACAATCCCAACTCCACTTTCGTGGCAGTGCTGGGGATGGAGCACCTGGGTCATCACTGCCAGCAACTGTGTCTGTTCCACTCAGGGGCATCGTGAAACCTTCGGCAGAGAGCAAGAAAAGGGCCCAGTGCGTGCTGGCTTTATTGCAGCCCACTACAGTGCTGCCAGAACACAGGTGCAGATGCGGGTACACATAAATGTGCTTTATGCATGTCTTTATTGGAAACGCAGCCCAGACCAGTCCTAGCAACCAGAGACTTGCTAGAAGACACCTTCGCACGACTGAGTCAGAAACCAGTGGTGGAGCCTGCTCCTAAATGATACTCATGCCCGACTCAATTTGAAAATGCACATTTCTGTCAATTCCTATGAACATACAATCTCCAAATCCAAGACCATTTGCTGGTCTCAACCCCTCCTCAAGGGACTCCCACTCTACACGCTCAGGGCTTTTCCTCGGCAGAAGCCGTTTGCCTGCCCTTGAGTTTTCATGCAGACTCCAGCATTTAGTGCATTCCTTCTGGAAGTCATAATCTAATCTCTCCTTCTTCAGAAGTGGTTTTCAGTGCTTTCATCAGAAAACTTGGATTTCAGAAAATGGCTCAAAATGATGCTCAGATCTGCAGAAACGCCCTGAAAGCAGGAGTTCACCCGAGAACCGGATGAAGCTTTCTGTCCCTGGCCCGGTCCCCGGTTCCAATCAGCTGTGCAGGCAAATGGGGATCTAGGAGGAACACAGACATTTTGAGGAGGCAGGGAGTTAAATAGGGTTCTGACTACTGAACAAGGAGAAAGCTTAAACCTTGTGCTGTTTCCTCATGCCCTGGGAAGTCCCATTTACCCCGTGTCACCACACCCCTGTGTCTTTACAGGTAGCCTTCTGCCAAAATACCCATCCGTGGCTTTATACAATCTTTCCCATGAAGAGTGAAGGCAGACACTTGGCTCATTGTGATGCTGGCCTGTTACATTGTCCCTGAAGCTGGGCAGTGTCTGCCTGGTCGTCCCCAGGGCAGCCCCGGGCACCAGAATCAGACATGAGCAGGCCCAGGTCATCTGATACTGGTGGCCAACTCTCAGTGTGTTCTTGGCTTTCTGTTCAGCCCCAACCCTACAGTCACATTAATTGTGGCCTTTTGGGGACACAAAGAAAAGCTGCAGGGCCTTTCTTTGAAAGACGCCATCTGTTCTTCCTCTCCGGTACCTTCTTAGACAGAGGGATGCTCATGAATCATTTTACACCTCTCTTCTTGACCAGTTCAGAGTCCTTCCTCCAAATTTCCCACCAATGAGAAGTGGGCAGATCTCCCTATATTATGTCATATGGCAGCTATGTGGCAATATACACACATACACACAGAGAGACTCTGCTTTCCCTTCGACCCCAGTTTTCCATTCAAAAAGTGAATGAAATTCTCCCATAGCAACCAACCCCACCAACACAGATTTTACACGATAGAAACACTGGACATTTCTGAGAAGAGTTTATCCCATAATGTTTGGACTTTAGAGTTTGAGTTGGGTCATGCCTTATCCATGACATCGCTGCATTTCATTAAGTGGAGAGGAACTGTATCCCCAGAGTTACACAAACAAGCTGCTCTTTAACAGAGGCAGCGATCTGAGCCCAGACCCTCCTTCTTGGAGCCTGGAGAGGTAGGCTGGCCGGAGACTGCAGTCTTTACAAAGTGAGCAGGCACTGATGCGTGTGCCAAGGTGCCTGGCCTCGGAGAACAATAAAAGGAAACTCTTTATCCCCCACCTTTGCTGGCTTTCTCCATTTCTTTTAGGGCTGTCATGGGCTCTTAACATGATATAAGGAGGCGCCCAGGATCATTTGCTTCTCTTGGCATGGGAACAGTGAGAGCCTCTGTTTGCCATCAATCTCCCATCTTCCCGTCACTCCTTCTCACCAGGCTCCAGAGTGAAAAACGAGAATGCTCCAATCTCACATACTAAACATAACTAATTATTATTAGATCGGTTTTTGCTTTCTCCCAGCCCAAATGTCAAATGCAAAAGTCTTAATTTACTAGTTCCAGTAGGCCTCCAGCCATGGTGGGAAGGAGACAGGATGCTCCCAGGGACTACCCAAGTTTAATTGGCTGTAGGAAGGGCTAGAGAGATGGCTCAGTGGCTGAGAGTACTGACTGCTCTCCTAGAAGACCCAGGTTTGATTCCCAGCATGCACATGGTGGCTCTGACCCATCTGTAACTCCAGCTCCAGGAGGTTCCACACCCCCTTCTGGCCTCCATGGGTACTGCGTGCATGTGGTATATAGACACATCAGGCAAGATGCCACATACACATCAAACAAACAAATCTTTGAAAAAAAGATATTCAGCAAGAGAAATGCCAACTAAAATCATAATATTCTATTTCATGGTCACCATAAAGATCAAAGCTATCCTTAGGAGGCAGATTCTAAGAAAGAAAGTACCATCAATTTAGAGAATTATGTGTCAGTGTGAATCTGCTCAATGTGAAAAAATACAAAGAAATCTTATAATGACCTTAGTTCTTGTGAATGGAGATTGTTTGTTAAACTCTGAGATACCACAACATGAAAATAACACTAGAATCAAGGAAGGACAAGGGAAGCAATAGTCCCCCAAACTCTCCCTGGGTTAGTTCTGTCCTAAGTACATTCAGTGAAATTTATTAAATTCACGGCCATGAGTCAGACATTCTCACCTTACAGCCGAGAAAGCTGAAGTATGAATGTTTTAATGAACTTGAGCAAGCCAAGTCTAAGACAAATGACTTAAATCCAGGCAGCTATCCCCAGAATTTTGAGTGCCATTGTTGTTTTGTTGACATAGGATCTCAGTACGCAGCCTGACTGGTCTGGAACCTGAGATCCGAACTGATGGGAGTACAGGCATGCACCACTGTGCCTGCCTGAGGCCACGTAACTGGGCACGCTGGACAGCAGACAGGGACAAGAGCTTGGACCAGAAGGGACTGTGCTAAAATGGCCAAAGGTTGTCCCCAGTGGCTGTCTCTCACCAACCATGTCTCCTACTGCAAAAGACCACAATGGCCCCAAACAGCACCACTGGTTGGGGACCATGGGTTGAACACAGGGGCCTGCGAGGGACATTTTACATTCCGGAGGTGAAGGGCACTAAGCTGAAAAGACAAGCGTGAGCTTTATTAAACTAGTTCAGAAAGACGCTGAGAAGTCTGGAAAAAATGAAAGAACACATGAAAAACCTTTTTAAAAATGGCTGAAGAGATAGCTCAATGGTTCCGAGTACCTTCTCTTTGAAAGAATTCAAGTTCAGTGCCCAGCACCCATCGGGTGGCTCACAGCCACACCTAACTCCAGGTTCACGACATCTGGCACAAACAAATAGACACATGCCGAAACATATGAACAAAAATAAATCTTAAGAAGCATGTTTAAAAATGAAGCCAAATGTCATGCTGGTAGAGTACTTGTGTCTGTTATCTAAAGCAGAGGCGACACAATGCAACCCATGGGCCACATTGGCCAGTGAGGACCGTTTTCCTGGCACACTGCCATGCCCTCTTGTTTGTATGCAGCTACAGTCTCTTCTGGGTTTCAGGAGTCAAGTGGTTGAAGTACGATCCACACAGCATGCAAGGTCTCTCTCTTCTCTTTACAGAAAATGTGTGCTAGGCCCTGAGCTAAACGCATGGAAGAACAATCACCGTGGTGGAATGACTTACAGCTTCCACAGTGGTCCTACCTTGCTGATTGAACAAGCACACGTCCTTCATTAGGCACTGGTCATGCATGTGACTTCCTGTCCTGAAAATGTCATAAAA
The DNA here is from genome assembly GCA_004026605.1 of Ondatra zibethicus. NCBI lineage: Eukaryota > Metazoa > Chordata > Mammalia > Rodentia > Cricetidae > Ondatra > Ondatra zibethicus. The sequence goes on along the minus strand of PVIU01007223.1, from coordinate 47,164 downwards.
AGGAGCAATTTTATCCCTGAAATGGTTAAGGCGGAGCCTCCCAGATCTTAATTGCATCATTTCCTTTATGAAAACCAGTACAAGAAGTAAAACGTGTTCTCTGCTCTGCCGTACTAAGCTGCCCGTCTTCACAGCTCTGTGCAGATAACCACATGTAAAGGGCTGGCTTGGACTGATGGTTTGTTGGCCCTATTGCTTCTGACCTGAGCCGAGATGTGCAGCTATGATATAGCAGGGGTAGTGCAGAGGAGAGCAACAGCTTCCTCCGTGGCTGGAACTGGCAAGAGAAAAAGGCAGAGGCGGAGAGAGGAGCTCCACAGCCTCCCATGCCGCACCGGCCTAAGAGCCACCTATTAGGCCGTGTCTCTGAGCCCCGGGACCACAATGGAAAGTCTCTCCGCGTCTCTGTGCCCGGGAGCACCACAATGGAAAGTCTCTCCGCGTCTCTGTGCCCCGGGAGCACCACAATGGAAAGCAAGACTTCAGCTCAGCCCCTTGCTCTCAAGACCCAGCCCGAGCACTGCCTTGGGCGGCTGCGTCCTGGCTCAAGGTGTTGCCACGGCGACTCCTTGTCTGCAGTAACTCAGTTCGCTAGGATTTTCTAGAACTCACTTCCTTTGATAGAAATCAAGCAAATATGTCTGGAAAATAGAAGAAATGAATTATACTTATTTTTTTTTCAGGAGCCAGGTATTAGGATCCGTGTTCTGCAGAAAAGGGCCCTGAGACCTTGTGGAGACCTTGGGATATGTAGAGTGTGTTGGTTTAAATGAGAAACATCTCCCATAGGCTCAGGTATTTTAACACTTATAAAAAAAAAGATTGAACAATTTCCCATGTATTGGTGACACAGGATTACTTACACGAGGCTAGGACTAGCAGAATCTGGACGCTAATGGCTGCACTAATACAATTCCTACTCAGGGATGTGATATGAAGATCTTCTTCCCCAGAGGGCTGACACCCCAACCCTACTGCTTCAGTAAAAGGTCGTACCAAACACTGGGGCAAATGTGGATTCTGCCTCAGTTGCTTATATTATTTATTAAGCAGCATCAACATCTAAGACCAGCTGCTTCCTTTCCAACACTGACCATGCATCCTGGATACTGATTCCTGGGGGCTTTGTGCCTTCTGTCCCCTTCTTCAGAGGGGACATCATGGTTTAGTGACAAGTAAGACTGCTCATAATTAATTCTACAGTGATCTGGGATTTTCACTCTCAACTTAAAGATGGAGGATCATGAGTAGACACAAAATGTGTTTGTCTGGCAGCTTCCATCCCCTCCCCTGGCTGCGCTTGGTTGGGCTGCTAGTATTGAACAGTAGAGAAGGAGCCCGGCCTCTGGGAAGTTTTCCAGCCATGGGCTCCATCCCGTGTTAGCCACATCACTGGATGCCAATTGGTGTCTGATCCCAACGTTAGTGCTGACTGGAGTTCTAGAGGCATTGGTAATCAGAGCTCCATCCTTTGGGCTGCAAGAGCTTACAGGAGCCCTGCAATTTTGCTGTGGAATTCTTGGCCTCTGGTCCTGGGTCTGAGGATCCACTGAGGATGCAGCCCTCAGTGTCCAGTTCCTACTGGGCCTATGACACCTAACATGAGTAAGCTTTGAACATCTGAAAAGCTGAGCTGCTCCCCTTCCTGCAAAAGGAATTCTGTGAGCAGCACAAGGTTTCATGATAATGACACTTGGCAACCCAGACAGACAAATGGACAGACCTAGGAAGAGGGCCCACAGGCAGGCATAGGTAAGGGTGCCAACGTTACCCGGTATAGAGATGTGCTTTGTGTCTTTAACAAATGGCAACAGAACCTTCCATGTGCAAAGGAACTGAGCAATCAGCATATCTTCTGTCAAATATGAAAATTAGCTTCAGAATTGATGACCGAGTGTGCAACAGGAAGTCACATTGTTCCAGAAGCATGAGGCTGTGGTTTTACGAACTTAGAGGGGACAGAAGGACCAGGAGCACATGAATAAATGTGCTAAATCTAATTTTATCAAGATTCTCAAAAACTACGTTTCTTATAGTTCACTGTTAAAAAAAAATAAAATAAAAATGAGGTACATCAAGGTAGACCACCAAGTAACAACACCCATTGCCAAGCCTAATGTCCTGAGTTTTATTCCTGGGGCCAGCATGGTGGAAGGAGATAAGTGATTCTTGCTAGTTGCCCTCTGACCACCACACATGTGGTATGACACACACACACACACAAACAGACAAATATTTTTAAAAGTTCTTATTTTTAAAAGATGGAAAGGAAAATAATTATGATATGTTTGTTAAGAACATGCCTAGATCTAGAATGTATTAGAATCTCTCATAAGTAAGTACACATTACAGTTAAAAAATAGAATCTCTTATAGCTGAAAATGAAAAGGGAATCATTTTTGTAAAGAGCGAGAGACAGAAAAAGACAAAAGAAGATGTATAAATAATTAACAAGCTCACAGAAATGCATTCAGCTACTTAAACTGTTGAGAAAAAGACGATGTAGAGCCCTTGCGTTAGCAGTTATTGATGCCTCGCCAATGGAGTGGCTGGGGTGAGCATGTGTGTTGGCGCGGGCAGAGAAACCGGAGTGCCCAGCACTGCGGTGGGCCTAGAACATTTTGTAACTAATCTTAAAAAGAATTATGTGTTCAACACACATTCGCTATACAATCCAGCAGTCCCACTCTTAAATATTTATCCCAGGACTATGAAAAAAATGTCTTTACAAAGACTTGTCCAGATAGTTGATTAAATAGCCAGAATAGCTATTTAATATTCCTCAGAATAGCCAGAAACTAAAATCAGCCTAAATGACCACCCGCAGCTGAGAGTGTGCATCAGGGTGCTGTGTGAGACTTTTCTAGGAAGATAGTAGTGAACATCTATCTATTCACCCTAAAAGACAGACCAAGTAATAATCCCACTAATCAAAACAATGACCTTGTTAGGGTCACCCACAAGAGTATGGTTGTGAGTCACCTACAGGAGCAGGCAAAACTCAAGGACAGCCACATGACCCAAAGCCCACCCTAGAATCAGTTACTCATGGATGTTGCATCCCTGGAGCTCCATGCAAAGTTAGAGCAACGCTCTTCCATCACCTTGGGGAGGGCCTCGTGAATCCTGCTCATTCCAGCTTTCCTGTACTTGCCACCACCCCACTTTTGTTTACTTCTGCGTCACTTCCCTGCAGGTGGGAAGGCAACAGTTCAGAGGAAGTTGATGCGTAGACTAGGGAAGGAGGTACAGCCACTGGTAGACTTCTACTTGGCAATCCACAGAAGCAAGTCACAGCCACACAGCAATGAGGAGACCCAGACCACAGAGGAGCTCATGCACTGTGATTCTATCTATGTAGAATCCCATTCTGAACTCTTTGTGGTGACTGAGAAGAACCCATGGCTGTTGAGAACAGAAGTGTTTGGAATGCATCACAAGATTTTGTGATAGGTTGTTTGAAAATACCATGGGAACGTGAGTAGGGAGTGTGCTCTGAGAACCTGCACTGTCGATCTTTTTTAAAGATATAGTGGTGGGTGACTGGTCCGATGAGGGGTGCTGGTCCCACAAGGGGTAGCAGCAGATGACCTGAGGCCTTGGTGGGTTCCCCAGGCCTCAGCGAGTCCCCTTGGTGGGTGAGAGACCGTGGCTGGTGGGAGACAGACAGATACATCATGCAGAGAGATGACTTTATTTAGTGGGTTTTGGAGGGGAAAGGGGAGAAGGTGGGAGAAGAGAGAGATACAGAGAGAGAGAGAGGGAGAGAGGTAAAGAGAGAGGGAGGGGGAAGAAGAAAGAGGAGGAGAGAGAAGGAGCAGAAGTTACCTCTTCAGGAGGGAGAAGGAAACTTAACTTTGTCCTCTGTTTCGTCAACACCTTGCCAGGTCCAAGAGACACCGGACAGTTCTATACCACAAACCCTGGACAGGAATAAAGCAACCAGCTACCCCAGGATGTGACCAGCACCCAGCTTTCTCAGCCCCCTCCACAAGATGGTGCCCACAAATAAGCAGGAAGCAGTCTTGAGAATCTGCTGTCCCAATTCCTTTAACCTGCTGTGCCTAACTTCCCACCTTTTTATTATAAGAAAGAGATGGGACTGTTATGATTTGCTGGCCTGGTCTGTCACCTGAGTACCCTGTCCCTTTAAGAGTATACTGTCCCTCTCCTAACCCCTCCCCTTTTGCCAAAGGAAGCAGATATCCTCCTCCAGCCTGCATGCTCTCTCTCTTTCCATCTCTTTCAAGAAGGGGTAGCTTCTGTTCTCTCTCTCTCCCTCTTCTCTCCCCTCTCTCTCCTTCTTCCCTTTATCTTCCATAACACACTGAATAAACTATATCCAAACCCTCTCTCTGCATGGCGTGTCTATTGGTTTCCCACCCCACTGAGGGCCGCCATGGTCTCAGGTCACCCACTGCTACCCCGCATAGAACTGGCTGCCCCTCGTTGGACCACTGCCCCTCATGGGACTGCTACCCCTTATGGGACCAGTCTCCCATCACAATATCTTTAAAAAAGAATAACATGCACTGCCGAGAGTCTGAGAACTGCACATTGTCCTTCACAGTTGACTGGGGCTGCAACTCCTTGCTACTGGCTGGCACAGCACCCTGAGATAAGACTGGACCACATAGTACTGACCCTGGAAGAGGTACAAAATCAAAGCATACTTTCTAGCAAGCACTGGAGTGAGGCTGTACATGTGCAGGCTGGAGCACTGTGAACTGGGGACCATCTCCAGTCTTTTCTCGCTTCTGATGACGCTTATTCTCCAGAATTAGGAACAGAGGGAATGAACTCATAAATGGAGGCTCTGCCATGTGCATCTCACCTCTTAGCCATAATTTACCAGGTCCCCCAATTTCCCAAGACTTTGACATTTTCGTGTGCACCTGCTTTTGGATCTTCCTGTTCATGAACATTGGTTGCTTTAATCTTTTCATTGCTGACATCCAACTCTTAGCTAGAATTGTTCTTTTATTTAGCAGACAGCAATACCATGTTCCAGGCACAAAGCAGGAAGTCAGGACTGCAACCAAGAGCAGAACAACCTTTGTGGATGACATGTGCTCTCTGGCTGATGTGACTGATATGATCTATGGCTCCCATGTGAAACTGTATAGCCAGCTATCACAACACACCTTTTCTGCTGGAATGACCATCTGATGAGGATTCGTGCAAAAAGGAGCTGGAGAAAGAAGAAAGGGGGTGATATAGTCTGCAGGAGTGACCTAAATTGCTTCATAAGAAAGAGCAATGTTCCCACAACTCCATAATATGAGACAATTTCCTCCAAGTTTCTCTTCATTTTTAAAAGATTTTTGGACCAGATGACTTTAAGACTTGGGTTCAAATCCACAGGGCATTTCTCTCCCTACGTATTTCATCCTCAACCGTCTGTCACAGTGACAAGTGCTTGAGCACAGGAAATAACAATGTAGCACACTTGTTTCCCTTCCTGTGCAACCTCCTGCATGTTTTCTTAAAAACCCTCCTTCTGCACATTCTTCGGCTCCACCTGCTGGTCTGGATAGTTTCTGGGGTGACCTTTTGCTTGTCACTGGTGAGGAAAGCACACTGAGAGTGGGGCTCCTCATCTCAGAGGAACAAGGGACTGAAGAGGTCAGACAGCCTTAGGGAGATATGACTCAGCTATATTTCAGACTATATGAGCTCCTGTCCAGAATACCACAACCCAGATAGCACTGGAGACTGGGAAATTCACATCACTGAGCTAGCTGGCTGACTTGGTGCCTGGTAAGGACACTAAGTTTCCATGTGGTGGAAAGAGTGTGGTACTTTGAAAGAAAATGGCCCGCCAAAGGGAGTGGCACTATTAGGAGGTGTGGCTTTGTTGGAGGAAGTGTGTCACTGTGGGGGTGGGCTTTGAGGTCTCTTTTGCTCAAGCTTCCCTCAGTGTGACAGTCAGTTAACTTCCTGTGCTCCAGCACCACATCTGCCTGCAAACCGCTGTGCTCCCTGTCATGATGATAATGGACTAAACCTCTGAAACTGCAAGCCAGCCCCAATTAAATGTTTTCTTTATAAAAGTTGCCATGGTCATGGCATCTCTTCACAACAATAAAAACTGTAACTAAGGTCAATTTGTGGGGCCTCCTTTCCTAAGAGAATTCATCCCTAAGTGTGTTGGATGAGTTCTAAATTGGTCTTATTAATAAAAACTCAGAGCCAGATATCAGGGCAATGCTGAAAGATCAGAAAGAGAAAGGAGCAAGCCACAACCAACTCTTACTTTGCTAACTCCTTGGCCAAAAAAAGGACTGAACTATTGTTTCCTTTTGCCTTATATTCCTCTCTCTGCACAAAGTTGTATCATTTCCTGTCTGTCTGTACAGACCTCCAGACCTCTGTGGCTAACTAGTGGCTAGCTCCACTCTCTGATCTTCAGGTAAGCTTTATTTATTAGACCACAAACAAAATATCACATCATTTCCCCTTTTTATCTAAAATAAAAAAGAAGGTTATAACATATATATATTATATATAAAACTAATATGAGAAAAACTCTATAAAGGTAATAAATACATCAACAATATTTAGTACATTATCAAATGATAAATTCAGAGAAAATACTCCATATTTATCCTATCTTGGTGAGTACAAAAACTTGTACCTAATTTACTTTCTATCATAACTTGCTTTCTGTGTCAGGTAAACAAGGAAAACTATAACTATAACTATAGTCTTCAACTCCTTCAGAAAACCGAGAAAGAAATAATATTACCTAAGTAAGCAGGAAGTGCAAGCAAGCGACTTCCAAAAAATGTGAGAGATGATAGAAATAGTTGGCTGTCTGTACAATCATCCAAAGTTCCTCTGCAATGTTGGGATATCTATCCATTTTCATCCTACAGGCCTAGCATATCTGACAGACTTTTCTGTGAAGCAGGGTATTCAGAAGGGCTGTTCCTCCTTATCTTGACAATGTTTGCCAATCACTTTTCTTTCTGTCTTGCTTGTCCAATTAGGACAGCATACTTTCAGCAGGTGAGGCAAGGGCACTTTCTTGCTCAGTGGCTTACTTTTGCCACAAAGAAATTAAACTCCATATGGAGTTTCTTCGATGCCCCTCATTTTTTCCAAAGTACATTGGTGCTGCCAGGAGCAGACATGTCTCATTGCCATAAAAAAAAAGAACCTGTGTTATTAAAACATCTTAAATGCCATATTCTGTAGATCTCTGAAGTGTTTGAAGGTGACCTGTTTGTCTAATATATGTATGTGTGTGTATATATATATATATATGTATATATATATTTGTTTGACTTTGAAAAACAAATTATCACCACCTATGTGAGCCCTCATGTCTATCCCCAAGGGCTTTCAAAGGCTCCAGCTCCTCATGTTGTTACTTGGAAATTAGGATATCATAGTTTCTCTTCCTATAGCCATGACAAAAGCATCTTAAGGAGAGAAGCTGTCTTCTGACTCAAAAATGAAGAGTATAGACCATAGGAACTTAAAGCCTCCACATCAGAAAACAGATGTGTCAGCCTGTTTTCTTCATTCTGTTTGGTTCAGGATTCCCACACCAGGGCATGGTTCCTTTCCACACCATGAACCAAATCAAGGTGCCCCCCAGGCATGCTCAGACCATGGTTCTAGGTCCCTCAACTTGCCAATTAGCACTGCCCATCACAGGCAAACATGGAGAAATTTGGGACACAGACACTCAGCTCAGCATAGTAGCAGTTTGGCTCCACCAGTGCTGGCTTCCATCTGTGTGGCCTCCTCTGTTCTTCCATTTCTCCATTATACTCAGTGTCCCTCAAGGTTCACACAAAGCCCAATGCCCAGATAGGGCAACAAAGTAGAGCAGTAGCCCTGGCTGGACAGTTTTTGCTTGTTGAAGTATCATTCTGACCAATGAGCTAGACTGTTGGTGTAAAATGAAATTATCCCTTGGCACTCATGCCTAGAACAAGGACTGCACAGACATGGACAGAGTGCTGGTATGAATTCCCCCACAGTTTTCTCCCAGCGCCTCCTCTAGGCCTTCAGCTGTCACTACCTCACCCTCAAGCACAAGTTCTCAGTTTCCATCTCTGCCTTCTGATCCCCTTTCTCCTCACTGTCCTACCCTGCCTGTGTCCCAGCCCCAAGGTTCCCACCCCAGCCTCCAACTTTTGGTGATCTGACTTAACATTTGAACTTTACACTAGTGTAAAAGTGAAACACGCTCATCAGAGATTGGATGCTAATAGTGACTTCACTCCTTCACTCATGAGCTGTCTGCAAATGCTGGTCAGCAGTCTAAAGCATAGAGCCCCAGGCAGGCACAGAAGGAAGGAACTCATGCTTTGCAGATCTAGTCTTTCTAGAACTCTGGAAACAAATACTCAATATTTCAGTGATTACATAACATTTATTCAATTATAAAACAGGCCTTGTGCCATGTGCTTCCATCCAGGCCAGAAGGGAGTGAGCTAGTTGGAGGCGGTAGGGGTGGGGGTGGGGCTAAGCTTGGCTGGTCAACAAGGCTCATATTTGGCTTGGGAAGGTCCCAACTTCTGCTGAGTTTAGCATGATGGAGATGGGTTAAATTAAGATGTAAGAGTTAGCCAGAAATATGCTTAAGCTATTGGCCAAACAGTATTGCAAATAATACAGTTTCTGTGTGATCATTTCAGGCCGAACAGCCGGGAACCAACAAGCGGCCTCCTCCAACACATGCCAGCTAATATCTTAACTTGTTCAAACCAAATCCAAAGTCATTAAGACAGGGGAAAATGAATTCACATTTTCTCAAAGGAAAAGAGAAAAACAGTATCCTCCAGGTTGACATTGTTGTTTTCATGTCAGCCTGGCTAAACACCAACTTCCATCGACTCCTGTATTATCTCATTTATGTCCCAGAACCATCATGGGAGACAGATATCCTTCATTCTTCCTCTGCAGAGGGAGACAGAACTGCAGCTGAGGGAAGGCCCCAGACGTGGGCAGGTGGTTGGGATTGAAAGCCAGGCTGTGGGTTCATGGTGCTGAGCCTCTGCTACACTCAGCCCTGTTCTGCCCTTGTCTAATGCCCACTCCAGTTCCCATGAAAAAGCCATTTCAAAGGCCGTGAAAAGGAACTGTTCTAGGAGCCAAAGTTTAGAAAAAGCAAAATCCAACGACCAACCAACTGTTCCTGGCCACTTGCCTGGGCGAAGCAGATGCCACTGATTGGCAGCACAGAGTTTGTGACTGCCGAGGAGGCGGTTCAGGAACATCTGTGGCTCAGCTGTCCGTAGGATGTCCTCGCATGGCCTCCTTGCTGGGCAATGTGATGGGCATATCAAGAGAAAACTCAAGACTTCTCTTTTCTGGTGACCCTCTCCTTACTCGTATTTAAACCATAATAAACCCCCAGCCCCATCCTGGCCTGGATTTCTGAACAGTGCACAGTTTTAGTTGGGGATGAAAGCCATGCTGAATTTCAGATTTTGTACTCAGGTCTCTTTTTTGATCAGCACAGGTTGCTTTGGGTGAGAAAGAGGCAGGTTCTAGAGGAATAGCTTGGGAAAGGCACCCGAAAATGTGCCTCACAGAGAAGTAAAAGCTGACTGGACTAGTGACCGAGAGGTGACGGCCGCCTGGTACTAGTGGGTGTACACCACCGTAGTACTGGAGTAGTGACCGAGAGGTGGCGGATACCTCGCACTAGTGGGTGCACACCACCGTAGTACTGGAGTAGTGACGGAGAGGTGACGGCCGCCTGGTACTAGTGTGTGCACACCACCGTAGTACTGGAGTAGTGACGGAGAGGTGGCGGATACCTCGCACTAGTGGGTGCACACCACCGTCCCTCTCTGAGCCCCGCACGGGCACCAGCTGACCTGGAGATGACTCTGACTTGGACGCTGAGTCCTATGATCCTATTTTTTTCAGGCGAGAAAACAGAAACAAGCAGTTAGCATGAAGTCCCATCAGGCTTTTCAGAGACAGGGTGCCCAGGTCCACTGCATCTTCAGTGCTAGGATATTCTTAAAGGATGAAGCTGTCATGAGCAGCGTGAGATGGCTCTGTGGGCTGACAATCCTGTCGAGCAGAGCTCAGTCCTGGGGTCCCATAGTGTGGAAAGAGAGAATCATGCCATGGACCACAGGTGCACCATGTTACATGCACACCTACACACACACACACACACACACACACACAGACAGGTGCACCATATTACATGCACACACACACACACACAATTCCCAAAGGTGTACCATGTTACAAGCAACCAATAACACACACATGTACACACACACAAAATAAATAATTGTAACTTAAGTAGAAAATTATAAAAAACTATAATAATTCAGGCATATGTGGGGAGCCCTAGATATCATCAGAACAAATATCTAACCATAACTAGTACATTGTTCTTCGAGTGACACTCCACCACTGGGAAAGGAAGATCTGGTGCCTGTGCTGTCTCAGATCCTGAGAGGAAGGAAAGGACACACAGCATCTACAGACAGGGGTAGAGACCAAGCCAGGCGCAGTGAACCTTAGACTCTCTTTAAGTGCAAAAGGCATAGCCAGTCTCAGATCAAAACCAGGCATCCGGCCATCACCTCGAAATGTGTTGAAAATTTCAAGTACATCTCTTTTCATAACTTGTATAAACCTCAATCTAGACAGGAATTCCTACAGGGCCACTGGAAGTGGTACCTGGATCCTCTGTGCCAGCCCAGAACGCCTAAGGGACGCCTGGGAAAGAAACAACCTGCTGTGTGTGTTGTGTGTGTGTGTGTGTGCGTGGGGGGGGTGATGTTCACGCTGCCAAACCAGACTGGGCTATTCAGACATGCAGAGGGGCCTTGCTGACTTTATGAGATCATCTGGGTGCAACGCCACCACCCCTTCAAAAGTACAGGATTTCAGAATTATCCCACGAATGATTGTAATCCTAAAAACATTTTTTTCAAATATCAAGTTTAAAAAAAACATTTCCAAGAATCCCTCCACTTGTGCCCATGTCGAAGGCTCTGGCAGAGGTGGTGCAGGCAGCTCCAGCCACATGGAGGGCCCTGACTCGGCTTCATCAGCCTGCCTGTGAATCCATGATGTCATCCTTCCCCGAGTTTGGGCTCCCAAGCTCCCAGACCACCCACGCTGGCAGCCCATTCTCTCCTGCGTCGCCAGGGAGAGACCTGCCTTTATAAATGGTTCGAGGTCGGAACGGAGGCCTGGCCTGAATTGTTACACAGAAGCGCTGCTGGCAGCGGCGCTAAGCATTTGGACATGTGGGCGCGGTGATTTTGAACTTTGAAACTCTCTTTAAGGCTCAGTGGAAAGCCCGTGCGTGGAGAGAGGCAGGGGGCTTTTAAGGGTGTGCCTGAAAAATCTGAAGCACAATGGCAAACCGGGTTGAGGAAATACTAAATAAGAGGCAAGGGGGGGGGGTTAATAAATAAGAGGCACGCGGTTTCGGGTTTAATGCCCAGCTCTACCACCACCAGGAAGAAAGAGCAAAAAGGTGGAACTCTTTTTGACACAGCCCTGCCTGGGTAACCAGATATCAGATTTCCATTTAGGATTTTTTTCCCTTCTGATTAGTCATTAGCAGAGGGAAATTGGGGTATATGTGGAGGAATGTTCATGTTCCTGAGAGGGTTAACAACAACGATATACTCCCCCTCCAAAACAATTTTCAAGCATAGAAAACTGGGGCTCTTGAAGCCCTGCATAGTTTTGCCCAATCCGCAGCCACAGAAAAGAAAGAGGCACATTTGGGGCCACAGAGTGAAGGGTACCACCAAGGCCTGTGCCATGCGCACATCTAAACCTGAGACAAGGGGCCCTAGCACTGGTGTCTGCTGGACAGTGTGGGGCCTGAGGGATACTCTCCCTGAGGAAGCAATGAAGGGAGGCAGTCTCTGCTTGCCTGACAAAGGTCCTTCAGGTGCCCAGAGGAAGCTGAGCCACTCATCTACATCACATGCTCCCTGTCCTGATGTCTGTCTTGCTCCAGGTCCCAAGTGATGGAACCAAGGGACCATGGATTGAAGCTCTATAAAACCATGAACCAAAGTAAACTTTTACCCCCCATAAGTTAACTGTCTCACATATTATGCCACAGCAATGCCAAACTCATTAACGTAATACGCTGATTATATATTTGTGTACATCCGTAAGTAAATATGTGTACAGATATGTGTGTATGTGGGGGTATATCCCTATTAAGAACTCATCTTAGGAATCTGGAACCAGCCAGTGACCTTTGTCACTGGTCTTGAGCACTGAAGAGTCAGTCAGTCTCAGAGAAGTGTCTGCCCTACTGCACAAGCTGGGTTGCTAAACAAGAAGGCACAAGAAACATATTTTGAGAACTCTCTGCCAGTTCCAAACAAATGCATATTGTCCTTGAGGCAGAAAAATCAATAGACTGAGACCCAGTGTGATGAGAAAACGTAGAAAGAAAAAAAAGGCTGGTGGGAACCAATTTAGAAGCCTGCATACTGCGAACACAGTAAAGGCCTGAAGAAGAGAAGGAACAGAAAACAACACAAAGATATTTCTGTTGAGTGGATGAAACTGGTTTGGGAGAACATTGGCGCCTCGGAGGTCCACAGAGAGAAGAAGAAGATTTCACCCGGTTGTGGTGAAAAAAAGAGAAAGAAAAACCATCAGAAAGTTTGTGAATAGGCCAAATACTGCCTACCTGGCACAGCCTCCACTTCCCATCACCAACAGCCTGGTCTGCCCTCCCTCCTCCCACTGCTAATGAACAACTTCCAGTCTCACATGGGAGACACCATCTCCCCAGCCCGCATGGTCTGGGCTGTGCTGGAGACGACACCTGTTGCTGTGGTCTAGTCTCCTGGCCATGCCTGTCACCTCAGGGGAGCATGGGACACCTGTCATTGCTGTGGTCTAATCTCCTGGCCATGCCTGTCACTCCAGAGTGGGCATGGGACACCTGTTGTCATTGTGGTCTAGTCTTCTGGCCGGCCATACCTATCAGCCCATGGTGGGCCTAAGACACCTGTCACTGTGGTCTAGTCTCTCAACCATGCCTATCGGCCCAGGGTGGCATGTCACCTGACAGATGCATCCTTTTGACTTTTGAAACTCTTACTAGGAAAGCCGGGACAGGAGAATTCTCTCTTCCCTGAATTGTCAGAGTGGAGGTGTGAGCCTGAACCAGTGATAGCCATTTTGTTGTTAAAAGAGAGTCCACAGTGCAGGACATAGCCCAGAGCTTCTTAAAGAAATGAGTCTGGGCCCCAGGATGAGCTAAGTCGTGAGCTCAGCTGCACAGGTGACTTAGAAGGGTATGCTATCTCTCTGAGCCTCAGTGCTGTCACCTGAAAGATGGACCACAGATGACACGTCGGAGTAATCCCACTGCCTTTCTAACCTGCCAGCTGTATCACAAAGGTCATGACTAGTTTAACATGGACTCCGTTTGGCCTGGAAAGGCCTTCTCCCTCCAGGACAGTTCACGGCTTTGTTGCAAATCTGATGTGTCTGTAGATGCTAGTAGCCCAGAGAATAATAAAGTGTTAAGTTAGAGATTCTCAGCTATCTGGACGCAAACCACTCAGTAAGTCCTCCATACACAGAACTGCAACCAGTAGCAAGGCCAAGAGAATGAGAGACAAATCGCCTTTGCCTTTAAGGGACTCCCATTTTGGCAACATGAACATTTGGATTACTGAGTATAGTTGCACAAGGGTGTGTACTGAACAACTTGGAGATTGCCTTGCATACAATGTCACTTATGTGACAGCCTAGGGAAGCAAACAGGTAAACAAGCAAACAAACAAAACCTATTTTGTAAAGAGCAAGATGTTGGATAGTAAGTAGTCCATGATCCTGACTTCACAAGGGGAGTCTGTGGGAAGGGAGGACCCATAGCTGGCCTGGGTCGTCTCTGGAAGAGACACAGACACTGTTGACAACTCGTCTGGGATGACGAAGAAGGGGATTTTTATCTAGTGCTCCACGCCCTTTGTCCTGTTTCATTTTTCTCCCGTGAGAGCATCTTACCATCTCATCACAACTTTTGAAAGTCAGTCAATATGAGTGGTTGGTTCTGAATTCTACAGCCTCATGGAAGTGAGCCTCCCCTTGCCCAGGCTAATAACTGAATGAATTCCAGGCTCCATGAGCTGAGTGCTTGCCTACTGTGCAGGTTTATCCGCATCAGAGCATAAACAGTTCATGGCGGTGCTCACCTGTAATCCCAGTTCTTGGGAGGAAGAGGCAGGAAGATGAGAAAGCTCTGGGTCAGCCTTGGCTATATGGTGGCTTCTAGGGCAGCCAAGGCTACTTTGAGACCCTGTTTGAAGACAAAACAAACAAACGAAACCCAGAAAAGGTAAGTGTTACTCAGCCAAAGGCTGAAAGAAAAGCATTCGAGAGAGGAAGAATTCTGCAGACAAGGCAAAGGAGACAGCTGTTCGCTCAAAACCTGAGAATGTGGCTCAGCCGAAGTGTGGAGGGACATAAAACAATGGCAAGCAGCAGAGCTTCACATGTCTCTACAGCAGGACTTCCAGTGAGCCACGACACCTTTCTACCGGCCCCAGATCATCCCCATAGTCCTCTGAAGGCCATGATGGGGAACACTGACGGGCCTCCTTGCCCCTGCAGACACGCATGTGTCCTGGTCAAGAGTACGGTCTCCTGTCTTTCTGGTATCCCAGCCCCCGCTATGTTAGGACCTGGGATTGTTACGTTGTGAAGTAGCTGTGTCTGTTCTTGGTGTTTAGCCACTTCCCCCCCCACACACACACACTGTAAATAAATTAAGCTCCACTCTAACTTCTGGTTTCTTTGGTCATGACTGTTGAGCACTCGAGGTAAGTGTCAGTCTGCGTCAGGTCTTCTCGGGACTACTGCCGGCCTGGTGCGGAGCACACGCCTTCAATCTCAGCACTCAGGAGGCGGAATCTTCAGCCTGCGAATTCTAGGCCAGCCGCTCAAATGGTGAGATGCTGTCTAAAAAATAAAACAAGACCACCACCACCAAAACAAAATAAACATTATATATATGGAGCTCACTGTTACTGGATGTGTTTTTCTGCACAGCTGATCAGCCAGCATCCTTGGTTATCTTCACTTCTGAAACCATTCTAATCCAATTTCATGAGTTTGCCCTCCGAGTTAATTTTGCCACCAACTTTCCAAGTTCGAAAGAATGAAACCTCTGTAACTTTTCTTGGAACTGCATTTAATACATGAAACATGAGGCAGAATTGGGCATTTTTGCTATTATAAATATTTAAGTTCATTAACGATGAGCTTGCAAGACACTAATCCCTCTCCTTTTAAGAGAAAATAATAATGCATCATTTTAATAGATACATATTTAGAAAAGTACATGGAAACAGCTTAACTATCTGCCTGTGCCCCTTGTGTTACCCCTGTGTGTCCCCATGTGTCCCAACCCCCGTGTGCCTCCATGTGACTCCCATGTCCAAATCAACTCTTTGTCACAGGTCTCAGCCAAATGATGAACACAGAGCAGCAGTGATTCCGTGACACCTGCTAAGACACAATGTCCCCAAACCCTGCCATACTCCTAAAATGGCCCCATTTGAGTAAGTGACTCTACAGCAAGCCAGGCCAACCGTCTACATTCCAAGCCGTGTGAAATTTTTATTGCTCTTCTTGCAAGGGTATTTCCTCCACAGAACTCCGTAATAACATCTGAATCCTGGAGTCCCACCTGCAAACAGCTGGCCTGTATTTTAGGGGGTCTTACTAAGTTTTTGTGGAATGCAAAGGCTGTCCACAGGAGACACGGAAACAGCTCAGCTTCCCACTCCGCAAATGGACAGGCTGAGAGTGCTGGGTCTCTCTGGGACTTTGTATGACTTCATGGAATGACATCTGCCAAGAGAACATTAGGAAAAGCAAGCAAACCCAGCAGCCAGGTTCCATGGCAACGGCTGGCCAGCCCACAGGTGTTGGTCAGGGAAGAACCCTGGTCCTGCATAAATGTTCCAGAGAGTTCTTTATTATTTTAAACACCACACTCAGAGAGCGCTTAATTTGCTCAGATTCAAAACATTCCCCAAGGGCAGAGTGCAGGGTAAACAAGGCTGAGGAGAAAGTCCTGTCCTAATTTTTAACTGGCAAAGCAGAGCTGTTACAAAAGAAAACACTTGATTTCTGACAGCCTTGCCACCACAAAGGAGCTTGGGAAGGGAGGCTTTGGTGGGAAATACTCTCGGTTTACCCAGTCACGGTGTGGTGAAATCATTGGTGTTCTCTGGGAAGTGGCATGTTCTAGACAAACTCAGCGTATCTTTCTTGCTCGGTGGGAGAGGCAAGCTCCAGAGAAAAGACTGAACGTCCAGCAGCAGAGGAAGTGGGACCTTCTCTGCCCGGAAGCTGCCTCACTAGGGGTGCTGAAGCTCCTTCCGGTCTTCTGAGCTCCGAGAATGTGAGTGAAAAAACTCACCCAGAGGTGTAACTCTCGGAGGCTTTGATGTCCGCTTGACCCAAGAGTGTACTTGAGACCAGGTGTGAGGCCCTTGTGTCAGACTGAGCCCTCTGTTCCCACATATAGGGTTGGTTCCCTCTCTCCCTCCTCCAAGCCCAGGATAAAGCCAAGCTGCACGTTGGCAACTGGACATACCCTGATCCTCCAGTCTGTGTTTAATGGGGAGATGGACAGGAAGTGACTGACGCACTGGGGATCAGTTCCTGCCGAGGCGGCAAGTGGGAGCATACTCAGATTGTAGATTGTGGCTCTGTTTGTGGCATCTCTGCCACTCACTGTGCTATTGGAAATAGCTCTGGCCCATGGCTTTTGGGATCAACCTCTGTCACCCCTTTGAGTCATCATGGAATAACCCCATGACCCTAGCTAGGAAAATCCGAGCCTTCTCTGGGACTGTCCCAACCTTGTCTAGGACAACAGACTGTACTTCTGCACAAGGATGATGCCAGCCACCGCCTCCCAGAGAAGAGTAATGATGAAGCCAACACACAGACAGCATTATGCTCCAGTCAGAGACCACGCAGGCCATCCACACCTGAGTCTTTCTGTAACCTGAAGACCAGATACACAAGCTTCCTGTCTTCTTTTCTTTTCATGTTTCTTGAGCTAAACTGAACCAGGGAGCTGTCACTTGTCACTATGGAAGTGTTGTTTGATATCCATACCAAATCCTGAAAATACGGGCAAGTAAAGGAGCTAGATATCAGAGAAGAGGGGGGTGGAGGGAGGGAGGGAGGGAGGGAGGGAGGGAGGGAGGGAGGGAAGCTTTCTAGTAAGAGATAGGAGATACAGAGCCATAATTAACAAGACTCTGACTCCCATTCCCCTTACAGAACAAACAAGCTGCTCTCTTTCTCTTTGGCACACTCAGAGCCACCACAACAAGGGGTAGGATGTGCAGAAGGGTGAGTAGCCAGGTTCGTGGGAACAGGTATCCAATGTGAGTGGGGGCGGAGGGGGAGGTGAGCTGACCAAAGGGATGTATACAGAGGACACCCGGGGCTTGCTTCGCTAGAGCGCAGGGAATCTCTGAGGCCTGCGAGGTCAGCTGTGCTGCAGGCTATGTCGCTCTTCACTGACTGCAGGACTGTGGTCACCAGCCAAGCCCTTCCCTTCGGAGGGTTCTGCTCACCGGCACCTCCGACACCACTTCTGTGGGGGAGAATGGGAAAGCACCCCTGGAAGGGTTGGATCAGCCGGACAACTGTGCCTGCAAGAGCCGGGAGAGCCTCTAGCATGGGGGCTGGAGCAGCAAGATGACAGTAAGCGAGCTTCCCACGGTCTCCGCCCAGGCCAGAAGGTCCTCAGCCTCCTCTTGGAGTAAAAGCGCTGGGCAATGGGAGGGTGACTACAGGAACTGTTTTCTGTCATCACACTGGCCCCTTGTTTGTTGAGAACTGCAGCTGAGACCACACTTTCACCAAGCATTTCACAAAACCAGAAAAGCATTGTATGTGTGCTGGCCAGCAGGCTGCTAAGGGTACAAACAAACAAACAAACAAAAACAAAAACCAATTTCTCTTGAATCCATAACAATAAATATTTGTATATTAGATACTTTTAAAAATATATTTATTTGTATTTGTATGTGCCTGCATGTGTGAAAGGGTGAGCCTCCACTCCCTGGCCTCTAGTGGCTTAGCTCTACGCTCTGATCTTCAGGCAAGCTGTATTTGTCAAAACATAAACAACATGTCACTACACACTTGGGTTCAAGATCATCCTCTGACACCCATTGAGTGCAAAGACAGTCTACAATACGTGGGACAATGTTCTAACAAGGAAACAGATCTCTCTCCTCTAACGAAGGAAGGTCTGACCTAGCACATAAGAGGTGAGGTACAGGCATCTCCAGAGACCTGAGCCTCGGCCACGAAATAAGTATTCAAGCTATTTCCCTGCCCCCTTCGTAAAAGGCCTTCTTCCTCTTCATAGAGGGTTAGCGGCTCCAACCACTTCTCTGCAGGGTGCTCGGAGCTCATCTTTTGCAGGTCTACTGTGTCCCTTTCTGGGTAGCCTTCCCTAGAGAAATGATGGCCTGCTCTCCAGAAGTATTTAATCTTCCACTTCCTGTCTGAGAACACTGAGTGCTCATAGCTTGAAGAAATGAAGAAACGGTTTACTATTTCTGTTCACCAGGTTTGCAGCATCGTGAGGGCCTGGTCTCCCTGCTGCCAGCTTGCATTACAGTCCACGTCTTGGCTGCAAGCAGTTACTCGGTTTCATTTGCCTTTGTTCACACTCATACCCACGAGCAAGCCAACTCCACTGAAGAAGAAGAGTAGGAGGGGATATGCCAGTGAGGACAACAGTCCTGGCAGAGAAATGTGTGACGTGAGAGCCAATGGCAGGAACAAACTCAAGCACGGACTGAGAGCTGAGGAAGAGGCAGAAGAGACAGCTGCCGGATGAGAACAGGGCCATAGATCACAGAGGCAAATAATTCATATCCCACAGGGCCTGCAGGAGACTGATCTCAGGTCAGCTCAGCCTTCCCCAGGAATAAATACCCAAAGCCTCAGATGCTCAAGTCCCTAAAGAGGAAAAGGCATGGTACTTAAGCATGCACACACTCTGTGCAGCCTCTAGGTGACGCAGAGAACAGGGTCGTACAAATGCCCTCCCAGCAGCTATCAGTAGTACGTATGTTCCAGAACAGTGAACTTTAAGATCTGCCCAACATCTACCCTCCTCTTTCAATATTTTGATCCTTGGTTGGTGACTATGCAGACTATTTAAAAAGTATGCTGTGGGCTCCCAGACATGCTCTTCAATTCCCAGAATTCTCAGCTTCTGCTATTGAAATGAATCATGAAAAAGCAACAATAATCAGTAGCCAGACATGGATTAGTGAGTTCTCATCTCTTGCAGGGCATCCATGTGGGCATGAGACAGTTTCCACTCCTAGTGCAGAGCCCCACTGTAATGATCTGTCTCTTTAAGAGACAAGCCATGCCCACTCCCTCACTGCTTGCAGAATGGTCTCTCTTCTCCATCTTCCTCTGGAAGAAGCAGCTTCTGCCTCTCCCCACTTCTCCCCTTCCCCCTTCTCAATCTCTCTCTCTCTCTTTCTTTCTCCCTTCTTCTCCCCTTTTCCCCTCCCCTCCATAACCCACCTAATAAATGTCCAACTTCACTCTGCATGGTGTGCCTATCTGTCTGTCTCTTGCCTCCCCACCGCCCACATGGCTGGCCACCAGGGACTCTGCCAGGGACCAGTCACCTTCAGAGACCTGCCTCGTGGTCTTGTGCCCCGGCCCTGCCTGGGACTGGCTGCTCTTGGGACCCACTGTCCCCTGCCTGCTGGGGATCCCACAGCAAGCTACTTGGGGATCTGCAGCAATTTTTAATAATTACACCCACTGAGGTGTAGCCCAGTTATGACTGCCATGGATGCAACACTAAGCCTGTTGGATGGATCTGCCAGACTGGTGGTTAGCCATCAACTGTCAATTCGAAACAATCTAGTCATCTATGAGGAGGCTATCAATGAGATCTTATCTATGTTGAGTTGACTGGGGGCTTTTATGGGGGGTAGAGTATCTTAATTTAATGAATAGGAGAAGGCCCAGTCCATTGTGGGTAGCAACATTCCCTAGGCAGTGGTTCTGAACTACTGAAGAATAAAGAAATTGCCCAGAGCACACCTGAGCAAGGGAGCGTGTGTGAATGCGTTTTCTCTGCTTTGAATTGTGGCTCTTATGTGACTGGTGTCTTGGGCTGTGGCTATCCTGTGACCAGGTGTCTTAGGCTGTGGCTGTCATGTGACCAGGTGTCTTGTGCTGTGGCTGTCCTGTGACCAGGTGTCTAGGGCTGGGGTTGTCATGTGACCAGTATCTTGTGCTATGGCTGTCCTGTGACCAGGTGTCTAGGGCTGTGGTTGTCATGTAACCAGGTGTCTTGGGCTGTGGCTGTCATGTGACCGGCATCTTGGGCTCCTGCTGCTGTGTCTTCCCCACCATGGCAGACTGCAACCTGGAACTGTGGGCTGGAATGAACCCCTTCCTCACCCAAGCTGCTTTTCGTGGAGATATTTCACCACAGCAGCAGAAATGAAATTAGGACAGTATGATTAAATGGGAATTTCTATTTAAGGTAATTCATAACAGCAGCAATTATATAATTTCTTAAAAGGAAACAAACTGGATGCCAGATGTTACACAAGTCTCTTTTCACTATAGCTAAAACCAAAGAAGCTAAGACCCGAATGCTTAAGTATTTAACAATACAGATAAATGCTCAAAACACACCAAGTGAGCATCTGATGACCAAACAGCAGACCATGGGACATTGTTCATCACCACCTCTGACTGGGAAAAGATAAAGCGTGGGAAGCAACCGTCTAAACTTCTGACATCTGTTGTCACTGAGAAGTAGCGTTTGCTCATCCCTTCTTCCAACTCTTTAAAAGTGAGCGTGTTCTATAGTTACAGTTGGAAAGAAGAAAGAGCGCAGGGAATACTGACAAGAGCTTGTGTTTCCCAGGGCAGGGAGCAGACAGGGCTGATGTCCCTGAGAGTGACAGAAACATCCATTTCTTGCCTCCGAGAAGGCGGTGCCAGCACAGATGTGTGTGCTGCTCTTGTTTTCTTCTGCTTTGCAAGCCTGAATATTTGGGCGTTTGGCCCTAAGTGCAAAATTCCAGCCACTCTGTCCCAATCCGGGAGCCTTTTGCGTCTGTGAAACGCAAACTGTGGCTCCCTTGGGAGACGACGCTGCTAGCTTCCTGCCTCCTGGAAGAGCGCTGGGCCATGTGTGCAGATCCCCTCGCCTGGCCGGAAGATGCGGGTGGTTGGGAGAAGCTGCCAGACGTCTGCAGTAGCTGGTCGCTGTCTCAGGAAAATAAATGTATTTTTCCTCTCCAGAAGCCACATATGAGTGGGAGATGGTGTCTTCACTGCCACCCCAACCCCCTGAAAGAGTTGCAGATTTACTGAGAATTTGAGAAGAGAAAATGAGGAATAGTCAAGTTAATGTCTCCACTGGTGCGAGCTTCTTTTTAACCCCTCTATGTCCTTGGGGATGGAAAATCCTTTGGGATGTCCCCAAAAACTGTTCGTTTACATTTTCTGGGGACCCAGGTTCTATACTCACCTTTCAACAAGATTTGTGCATGACCCGGATGCTTACTAAGGACTAAGAGTGGTCCCTGCAGTGACACACCAAAGAGTCCTTATATCTAGAAAAGCAACAGCCTTCAAGCATCGGGTTGAGGTATCTATAGCTCAGTGATGGAGCATTTGACTTGCAGCATAAGGACCTGTGCTTGTCCCACATTAAAAGGAAAAAAAAGAGAAAAGGCTAAGTAATGTGGCAATCTTAAAATCTCAGTACTGGGGAGGCATATCATGGAGACCCTGGAGGCTCTCTGGACAATCAGCCCAGCCCATATATATATGGTAGGCAAGGCAGCGTCTAAACATTGCACTGGATGCGGTCCTCCGAGCTCTACACACATGTAAACACATGTAGATGTGCACATGCACCCACATCTCACATACACACACTCTCATGAGTGTGGTGCTGTAGTCCTTAGGACAGTCATGGGTTCAAGTCTAGACAGTGCTACACAGGGAGACCTTGTCTCTGAACAAAACATAGACCTGAGGATCTGCTCATTAGACTAAGAGTGTGTGCTGCTCTTCCACAGGTCCCAGGTTGGATTGTTCATAAGCACCTGTAACTGCAGTTTCAGGGGCCTGATGCCTTCGGTGGGTGTGAGAACACACACGCACAAAACAAATAAACCTTTAAAAAAAAACTACATAGAACATTAGCAGTAGAGGTTTACTTTAGGCAGCCTTGACATTATTTTTGAAAAGGCTACCTTCTTGGCTAGAAAAGGTTATGGACTATTATTTCACTTCATTCATAAATCTGAATCAAACGCTGAACTAACTCAAAAGCAGACTCAGTCACAGACACAGGCCACCACATAACTTGGTCAGGCAAGCTGGACCAGGCTCAGCCAGGGTGGGGAGCAGGAAACAGTCCCTTTGGTGACCAAAAGCCTTTTGCATATTAACCACATATGTTGACTTTGTGTGGGGAACTGGAGAGTCCAATCACCACAAACATGAAGGTCAACAGACACTTGGCAGACTTTCATGCTGAATTAAATCAAGCAAGCACGCGGTTGGGAAGGATATAGCTAAGTTGGCGGAATGCACGAAGCCCTGGGTTTGATCCCCAGCACTGCATACACGGGCTGAAGGGGCACTCAGACCTCACACTCAGGAGGCAGAGGCAAGATCAGAAGTTCAATGCCATCCTCAGCTACCTAGCAAGTTGAGCAGTGTGGGCTACATGAGACTTTTCCTCAAATTAAATAAGCAATTAGACAAATTTAATTTAGCGAGCATGTGCCCACATCTTCATCTTCCTACGCAACTATCCTTACCAGGTCAGGAGGAGCACGGCTCTGACATGAAAGCAGGGGTTTGCCCCTTACCCAGTTATGGAGATCCCCAGTGCTCCCTTCACACAGAATTATCCCGATTCTGAGGCTCAATCATTGGGTCACCTGATCTGAAAGTCAAGGGAATGGCCTGTGGGCCTTAAGAGCGTGCAGAGAAGGAGGGGAGCCAGGAATTCTGCTGCGCTTCTCCAAACGTGAGACAATCTGGGCTCTCCCAGCATGCTGGAGCCTCCTGGTGTAGCAGCTCTAAGCTGAACCCTGGAAGCCATTCCCTGCTTCCTCTTCCCCTACCACTTCCACCCACGAGGTATGTTAACCCTTTCAGTTTCTGGTGCCCGAGAAGCAACGCAGGGCAGTAACATCATGTCACTGTTCACTTTGCAGCATGCCATCTTTATTCCCCAATTACCCCAGTAACCTAAAGAAGAGAGAAAGGCACGAGAGTGACAGTGGCCATCTGGAATGCATAACGGGGACAGATCTGCACTGTATTACATGGTCTGCAAAGTGGCTGGGCGAATTCCAGGGAGCTCAGATAGACTTCAAAGTCTGGCCGTACATCAGCAGAACTGCCCATCTGCTCTGATATTTAAAGTGGGTGTACGTGAATGAATTTATTACACTTTTTATCATCTGGGCTCAGATGGGGAAACAGGATCATAGGCAAGTTTGCCTTTTCAATTTCACGCCACACTTTCCCCTTAGATTTTAGGTTTTTTCCTTCTTAATGTGGTACTGTTTCTTGACTTTCTTCATTTGGACTGCCACATACCTTTCTTATCTCTGCAAAGTGATGGAAAATGGGCTGACGTGTATGGACAGTGTGCTGGACAGGGTCATCTAATTGTGGGATGTTTTGCAAGAAAGGTCTCAGTTCCGAAGTACATACAGCTTCATGCAAGTACATAGTCTCTTGCCCTGTCCCCCCTCTGTCACTTGCTCGCTCTCTCTGCTCTCTCTTGCTCTCCACGTCAAAGGTGGAGACCTGGATTCTACTGCATGACATTTATTTCTATAGCCAAATCACTGCTGTCAGTGGAATTCCCTACCACAATTATGAGTCCAGCCTGGGCTCTGAAGCTACCTGGAGACCTTGATCTGCGTCCTGCTGGCGGAAACTCCCTTCAGGAAGGCACAAGGTCCAGTTCTTCAGGACTGACAGCCTCCAGATACCTTTGAGAAACAAGCATCTTCTCACTTGGGCCAACTCGGCTGCTTTCAGCTCCTGACCTTGACCCTCAAAGAACCTGAGCAAATGTGGTCCTGTGTCAGTTGCACAGTAAATGCCTGTACCCCTCTGCCCCCCAGAGCAGTGGGCCTCTGTGTCTGGTCTCCAGACTGTCCTCTGTTGGTGTCTTTGGGGACATACACAGATTAATAGAAATGGGTTAAATTAATATGTAAGAGTAGCCAATAAGAAGCTAGAGCTAATGGGCCAAGCAGTGATTTAATTAATACAGTTTCTCTGTGATTTTTTCGGGGTTAAGTGGCCGAGAACCAACAAGCGACCTCCTTGCTACAATGGACTTCCTCCTTTCGGAATCTGCCTTTGGGAATTCTCTGGCGATCAAACCCCACACCTCCTCTTCTTCAACATCCCATCACCTCTGGATGCTGACCCACTCCTGTAGCAGGGATCGCGTGTGACTTTACCACCGTTTCCTGCTGTGTAAAAGCACAAAACAAAAGATAACAACATCCACGGGACCAGTCTGCCCTGGTTCACCAGGTGGACTCACCTCCTGCTCCCGGAGGTCCTTGGCATCTCGTACTGTATTTTTCAGGAGTCCACGTAAAACCTTTTGACCCTTCCTCACCTTTAAAAGTCAGCATTTGGCTCCCAACTTGAGGCTAGTTTACTTAGAAGAAGAATTCAGAGTTGGTGATACCAGGAACATTTCAAGAAAACAATTTGAAAGCCAATGACCCTTATAAATATTTTTATACCCAGTAGATGAAAGCAATAAAGATAACACACCTGATAAAATTAGGTCTGTGGAGTTTTATGCTAAGTTACTGATAAGGAACACTGTGCAGTTTGTCATCATTTCCCAGTCTGTGGTCTGTAACGTCCCCTCAGTGAGCTGGCATTCCTAGTTCATAGACACTAGGGGTGAGAGTAACTACCTCCGGAAGATTCTCCAGTCTGTTACCGGATGTGAAGGCTTCTTTGACTTTGCTGTCCTCTAGAGCCTTGAATTTTCTGGTCATTCATACCCCACTGGCAGATGGGGGAGAATGGAATTCCATTTTATGGGGAAGGAGCTGGGAACCACCCCTTGGGGCCTACACAACGTGTTTTCTAGAGCACTACTAGAACCTGATGTGGCATGGTGGGGCACCCATAGTTCCAGCTGCTCTGGAGACTGAGACAAGAAGATTGCCAAGCCCAGGAGTTTAAGGCCAGCCTATACAGAGCAAAAGCCTATCTCAAGCACACCAAAAATTATCAGAATTTGGCCCAGAAGTTGTCTAAACCTATCTTTAAAAGGGATCGAGGCATGTGGCCTTGTGTGTCCAGAGGGAGGATGAAGTCAGTTTGCCCAGAATGGTCAGTACTGGGGCAACCCTCAAACATGGTACCCAGGACTAGATGTAGGGGATAGGGTTGCTAGTAAGAACAGGAGGGACCCGGGTTACTCCTGCTATAATTGTTTTCTTTACTGTTTTGTTTCAAAGAAAGGTAAAAGAAGTATTTGGAAACACCTAGGAAGGCCACTGAGGTGCTGCCACCATCCAAGAAAGGTAAATACTTGAACACAACCTGAGAAACCAGCAAGGAGACGCAGGATACAAGAACCACCTCAGAGGTGGGTTGAAAACTTAGAATATCTATGAATTGACTGTGGCTCTCACAGCCCAGGGTGGGGCACCAAGAACACAGGGGTAGCCATACTTAACATGAGCCCTGGTGGAGGAAAGGGAGTAAGATTCATGAAGATAGGTGGAAAGATGCAAATACACTGGAGAGTACCTGAAACAAAAACCTTCAGTTTTGGAGAATGACCAAGAACTTGCACCCCATGGCCACATGCATCTGCTTGGGCCACTTGGTAGTAATTCTTGGTAGGGGGAGGTGGTAAATGGTAGATCATTGGCTGGGTGACAGAAAGAGACTTGTCACTTGATTTTAGTGTTTTACCATATTCATCATTAAACCAAAGCTGTGATAACAAACAACCTCTAAGACACAGTTCCACAGAGGATGGGTCCTAGTTCAAAATGAAAATTTCCCCAGAAATGAGAAAAAATAGTACAGTGGTATGCAGACAAGCATTTATGTATGTGTTCAGTAACGAGATAACTTGACAGCTGGAACATTCATGTATGGATGGAGTAGATGATAGATGAATGGATGGATGGATGGATGGATGGATGGATGGATGGATGGATGGGTGGATGGATGGATGATGGACAGATGGATGATGGATGGATGATGGATGGATGGATGGATGGATGGATGGATGGATGGATGGATGGACGGGTGGATGGATGATGGATGAATGGGTGGGTAGATGGATGGATGATGGATGGATGGATGGATGGATGGATGGATGGATGGATGGATGGATGGGTGGATGGATGATGGATGGATGGGTGGATGGATGATGGATGGATGGGTGGGTGGATGGATGGATGATGGATAGATGGATGATGGATGGATAGGTGGGTGGATGGATGGGTGGATGGATGATGGATGGATGGGTGGGTGGATGGATGGATGGATGGATGATGGATAAATAGGTGGGTGGATGGATGAATGATAGATGAATGATGGATGGATGGAAGGATAGATGGATAAAATAATTATCAGTGAAATGATGTGTAGTAATGAGGGGCTCAGGCTGCGTTCCCAGCGCAGGGCCCCTTGTGCCACCCGGCTCCCAGTGCGTACCCGAAATAATTACACGGAAACTGTATTCATTGAAATACTGCCTGGCCCATTAGCTCTAGCCTCTTATTTGCTAACTCTCACATATTTGTTTAACCCATTTCTAATAATCTGTGTGTCACCACGAGGCGTGGCTTACCGGGAAAGATTCAGCGTGTCTTCATGGCAGGCGGCTCTCTCTGGCTCTGTCCCCTTCCCAGTATCCTGTTCTCTTTCCTTGTCTATCAAAAGGCCAAGGCAGTTTCTTTATTAGCCAATAAAAGCAACCAAAATACAGAGGATCCTCCTACACCATTTCCCCTTTTTCTATTTAAACAAAAAGAAAGGCTTTCATTTTAACATAGTAAAGTTACAAATAACAAAACAGTTATCAAGCAAGAATTACAGTTACTATATTTAGATCTATTTTATCTTATATCATAACAATGGAAAACTATCAGTATAACTATCCATTCTTCAACTCCATCAAAGACTCCAGAAGGATAAAATATTACCTAAGTAAACAAGAAATAAGCAACTTCCAAATTCTAGAAATGACAGAGACATCTCGCTGCCTGTACAGTCACCCAAAGTTCCTTTGTACCATTGGGCATCCATCTTTAGCCTACAGGCCCATAGTATCCAGCAGACTTTTCCATGAAGCAGGAAAATTCAAAGACAGTTCAGTCACTTTTTTTTTTGTATCTTGCAGAATGTCTTGCATACTCTTTCATGAAGCAGGAACCCTGAAGGATCATCTCATCTTTAGGCAAGTTCAGCAGTCCTCTGTCTGCAGGTTCTTTGTGTCCAGTTTATGCAACAGTCCAGGCAAGAGCACTTTCTTGCCCAAATGGCAAACCAACTCCATAAGGAGTCTCTTTGATGCCTGTTTTCCTTTTGAAGTAGCTGGTGCTGCCAGGAGCAGACATGTCTCATTGTCATGAAAAGTCCTAAGTTATTAAAACATTAAATGCCATGACCAATGATGGATGACAAGATGAGGTGATAGATGAATATATGGATGAAATGATGATGGACAGATGATATGTGCATGGAAGGAAGGAAGGAGGGAAAGGTGAATGGGCGAATGGATGGATGGATGGATGGATGGATGGATGGATGGATGGATGGGAAGAACACGTTAGACTTGTAAAGCTAACACTGATCCTTCAATTCTCTGTGAAGGCGCTTCTGTTATTCCAAGAATGTCTCCTTACTTCACTTTCTTGCTTTTTCTTAAGATAAAAGTAGATAGTGGCTATTTTGAACTTTCAATAAAAACCTGAAACTTTTCATATTCCCATAGTTCTCACATTTCCACCCCTCCCCACCCCATTTTAAAGCTCTCCTAATCTATAAAAATCAGCCATCTGGCAGTGGCTTTCCCAGCATGCCTCTGAAGGCAGGGTCAGTCTGAGCTGCATCTGCAGAGCCCTTGTGCTGCTGGGCGCACAGCTGAGGCACAAAGTGCACAAAGCACCTCGTGTCCTGTAACAGTGAAAGACGATCCCACCCTAACCCAGAAATTACAGGATTTGCCGCTGAGGACCTTCAAAGACTTCTCAAACGCCCCTTTCTGCCTTTTCCCTTTCATTCTTTACATTCTCTCGCATGCACCCAGAAGCAAAAAGAGTGGGAGAAGAAAAGAATTGTTCTCCAGGTGCCATTCCTGTTCACGCTGGTCATAGCCTTTAAGCCCACAATGTCTCCTTCTGACACTGAGCAGAAGGAACTTCTGCTTCTGTCACGTGGTCATGGAACTGTTGACCATGACAAATTCTGTCTTCTAAAGAGAGGCCCACAGCTGGCAGAGTCTGAGGATAGCCACTCTAAAGCTTCCTGCATGTGAACAGATGGCACACACACCAAGCTGAAGGGAGACAGGCCTTCCGCCCTGCCGGGCAATTAAAAGGCCCCTTGGCTGAAACTTGTAGAGAAACAACCATTGACTCATGGGGAACTCAAGGCAGCATTGTGAGGTTATATAGCAATATCCCTAACCACACTGTGTGCCTCCTGCTCGTGATGCCAGCATTTTTCAAATGTTTTCTGTGGATCCAGCACTTCTGTAAAATCTAGAAAAGCAGGAATGGCTCCTCTCTGCGGTTATGGCAGAGAACACTGGATTCCAGGTTAGATCCTTGCCCACGTGGTAGAATTAGTCGGCAATGGCTGTGGAAGCCGCATCCAACTTTGCCTAACTGCTGAACAAATTCCAGTGAGTCACCGAGTGCCCTGAGATCTAGATCCGTTGTCAAAGCACAAAAGGATAATTTTCACAAAGAGATGAGTTTGTTAGCAAATCGACAGATGAGACTTAAAACCACTTCATGGCCTCACAGGAAAGACTGAATGTTGGGCTACGGCATCCTCTGTCCTCAGGGCTGGCGCATGACCGTCGGTTGGCTTGTGCTCAGGATAGAACCATGTTTTTTCAGAATGATAATGTCAGGGTTACTGTTTTGGAAGGAAGATGGCTAAAGTTATGTCTGCTTTTGTTAGTCTTCACTAGAAGTCATATTTTTTCAGGTGAGCTTGTTCCTAAGGTAACTAATGAAGACAGCATCCACAGCTATCCACATTGGTGACCAAACTGAAGCCAACCATCATCATCAGCCTCAATAACCAAGTCAACTCCCAACCTACACCTTCCAAAAGATCCATGTGTGGTCAAACTAGAGTTCCTTCTGGAAGAGGCTACAAGGTTAAATTCAGGATGGGTAAGAAAAGTTGTGAGAGGCAATGCCCCAGTGTCTCTGAAAGTCAGGCACCAGGGTGAACACCTAGCATTTGCACGGGCAGCAGGACAAACATGATCCATTCAGATACAAAAAGAAAGACAAGTTGGGAAAGAACCCAGTGTGAACAGGAAGCTGGGCCCTCAAAGTTAAGAAAATTCCAGCTAAAGATGCGAAGTCTCATTTCTACATTTCTGCAGCAGTATCAACAATAGATAGTCAGATCACAAGGGGTGTTCTGGCTCCTAGTCTTGGAGGTCCATGAAACCATTGCTTCGGGCCCACAGCAAGACAGTACCTCATGGCAGGAACATGTGGTAGGGCCATACTGTTCACACAAAAAACCAAGGACTGGCAGTCCCTCAATCCTGCCTTGAGGACACATCCCTAATGACTTAATAGCCTGCCTTCCACTTAGTGTCTGTATTCTCCAAAGGCTAATCACCTCTCTAAAGCACCACCCCCATGACCAAATCTTTAACACAGGCCTTTAGTGGACATTTGACCCCCAATACTAGCGCAGAAGGGCAGAGAGAAGAGCGCTTTGGATCAGTTCAAGCTGATGAAGGAAGGGAAGGGGAAGGCAGGGAGAAGTGGGGAGCTGTGTGCTGCCAGGCTCTGAAGATGCAGACAGGGATGGGAAGGGTCATGAGAGATGAAGACTCAAAGACAGGCAGAAGACAAACACTGGGCTTTTATTTTCCTGTGGAAAAGATAAGAGCCCTTGGTTGGTATCTCTTCTCTGTGAGGGAATTGAGGCCACACGACAGAAGTTGATGTTGAAGCCTATGTGGAAAGTTCACACAGAGGATGGCCGAGTTGCCATGTTGCAAGTCAGAGTCCTCAACCTGAGGAGGCAACAACTGATCCCGCAGCATCTCTGCCATAGAAGCCAGAGGTACAAGAAAATATTGGGTAAAGAGGGAGGGAAGTCTGTGATCAATTAGACTCATTAACAGCTGCCAATTAATAAAGTACACTCGCAACTCAGAACGAAGTTGCTGCCACTGAGGATCCAGATTCAGCGTCGCCATCTCCGCCATCGCTGATGCTTGTTTCAAAAGGGAGGAGAACCAAGCCGCCAGCCATGTGCGCTCCTGTGGCTCACTACCAGCTAGTCTACACCCTACACCCTGCCCTTGCCTTTTATTTGGGTATTGGGGTCAAATAAATAGCCCCAGAGAAGACCACACCCATTGGGCCAAGCCACCTCAATAGGATTGACTGTCAATCGAATTCCCACAACTGGGGTCTCCCCAGGCAAATGGGCGAGCCAGTCAACCTGAGGATGTAGGAATTAGGAAGAGGGAAGAGGGAGCTGAATGCTTGCAGACCCATGCTCCCTGTGAACGACTCAAACTCTTCACATTCTGTTAGAGCATTGCGTTCAGCCAAGGAGAACCTGTGCTTTGGTGATCCGTGGTTGGACTGTCTTTCCACGCATACCCTGCTGATGGCAGGAGCCAGTGAGACAGGATCCTTGGCCTTTGCTTTGAACTCACAGGGGTGAGAAACACAGACCTGTGTGACCTTAGAGAAACACGGTTCAGTAAGCGTCTGGAATTCTCAAGAGACACCAGAAAGTTCTAGATCCTGGGGCTATAGGCTATGAATACAATACAAACAGTATCACACGATTCTAAGAAGGAGCACAGATTGGTCTTTGATTTTTAAACTAAGAATATGTGACTCATGCATATTTTATAAAATTGGAAAAGAATAAAATTAAGAAAAATAAGATACCCATTTACCCACCTTCTTGACAGTTGCTATTTGTAAGCAATTTGCTGTGTGTTCTCTGTTATTGCAATTTCTTATGTATTATGCATGTACACTTCTGTGTTTGTTTGCATTTTTATATATTACATCAGACATTATATAGTTTTCTGAAGTTGCACTTTTCCCTTAACAGAATTTCTTAGCCTTTTATGTCAAGAAGTATGGTTACATTTTTGTTTTTAAATTTTTATTATGAAATGTTAAAATGCAGATAGAACAGAGACTCTAACACAAAAGTCATGCATCTACCAATTAGATTTACATAATTATTAATATCTCATGTAGTTCAGCAGACTTTCTAAAGAGATCAAACTCTACAGACAAAGACAAATTGCCCTCTTTAGATCCACCAGACAACCCTATCTCTTCATTTAATTTCCAGACTCCTGAGAAATGATTGGGTATGCATTTCACACAATGATTGGTTGTGTGTTTTTCTACATATGCGTATTTCCATAAATGCATCATAGTACTTTTCTGAGAAGGTTTTTTTCTAAGTCATGTGCAGTACATGTGTCTATGATCTACTTTGCTTGTTCAGCATTAATTTTCCAGCTATGTTCACCCTGGCACGAAAGTTGGGTGAGACTCATTGTTGGTCTTCATGGTCTTTGCTTATGATAACTGCATTTCCCTCTTTCTAATAAAGATTCCAGAGACTGCAGTCTTCACAGTAATGGGCTCTGTTTCAATGACAGCAGGACCTGAGTTCTTGTGAAGATGTGTCTAAGTTTCTCTAGCTTTCTAGGGCACATGTCTGTCTTCTTCGGGATCTTCAGCCTTTGCACCAAGTTTGAGTATTCATTAATTGATGACTTTTAAAGAAATGGTGTGCAGATATGATCAATGGGGGATTATAGGCGATCTCTGTACTAAATGGCTCATGCTAATTTCTTTATAGTTTGGCATTTTAGTAACCCCCAGGCTGCAAGAAAACTGAAATGATATCAAATCCTCTTCTCAGATGAACGTTCTCATCTGCACATGAGAGATGGTGGCAGATGTGGTCACAGTCTTTTGACAGGTTGAGTCCAAAAGCAGACAGAGTTTAATTGCAACCAAGAAAAATTATTCATGCTCCGAGGAAAGAATATAACAGTAAAGGGTTCCTGACTTCTGGGGAAGTGGAAACTGGAAGCTCTTGGGAAGAAATACAACATGCTGGTCCATACCGTTCAGAAGAGGGGAAAATGAATGTCAACGTCCAGACTTGTAAGCTAACACTGTTGAGAGACAACCGGGTCCGTGGTTATTCCCCACTCTTCCTCGTCATTCATTTCTTCTCCTCCTCTTGATTTTCCATGGAAGACTACACATACTTCAAATACCTCCACGTCTTTGTAATATAAAACAGTAAATCGGCATCCTGATTTGGATATTACTCCCACACAATTCTCAGAATTGAACAAAGATCCCAGAGCTCTGTGGTAAGGGAGGTAACATGTGCCATCAGGCAAGTCCTTTTTCTGAACCGACAGCTTGCTGCATAGCCGCAAGGATACACTTCCTCCCACTGACACATTGTGAGCTCCAGGAATCCCAAACTAGGGCAATCATATACCTCAGCCCTTCACCCACCTTCATCCCCCTCCTACACCCTCACCTCCTCTTCCACCTTGCCCCACCCCCACACCCTTGTCACCATCCCTACCTATACTCTTGCCTCTACCCCCACATGTGGAAGTCACAGTAAGTCCAAATCCCAGTAACCCTAAGGAGACAACATGCAAGCCAACTGACTGCCTAGAGCTAAGCCCCACGCCTCTGCGTGAAAGGAGTTAATGCACCAGAGGAAACCAGAGCAGCTTCATCTGAGGAGTGGGTGTGGGCTGTTGAAAAAGCTCTGAAACCCATCTTGGCCAAGCATTAGCAATCTAAGCATCTGTAATCTGCAATGTCAACAATGCTCAAAACACTGGATTTTGCAGCATTTCAGGTTTAAGATTCTTAGATCAGTGATGTTCAGTTGATGAAGTCTGTGGCAATATCCTCTAATCTGAGCAACTGATGCTGGAAGCGTTTTGGACAAAGGACATTCAGTCTGCAGTGCAGATTGTACCACTCGCTCACACTCTCTGAACAATGAACAATAGGCTGTGAGGAATACATCAGCTTGAGATTTAGGGTCATTCATATGCAGTTTAATTGGTGTTCCAAACATCAGGAAGAACACTCCGCTGGATTTAACGAAAACCATATTGCCGGCTCATGAAGTAAGAGTATTAAGTGGTCCGTCCATCTTGTAGCACGCTGGCATCCAAAAGTGATTAGAAGAAAAGGGAAACTGCTCTGATTTTCTGCCCTCAGACTACTTTCCCAACTAATAATGGCCGTTGTAACAATTACTGGTTGCTTCAATAAGAGTTTGCCTCTTTAAATACAGGAATATCACTGGCCGCCCATGCTGTCGCTTCTGATGTTTTGGCAAGACATTTAAAAAGTCCCAGATTTTTAATGAAGGTCAGATTCCTTCATAACAGGAAAGCATCCGTCATAAACACTGTGCAAATATTTATAGGGCTAAGCTGGCAATGGAGGCCCTCCCCTCTCTCCTTTTTAATCAAGCTTGAATGTGCAAAGACAAACGAGCAGACAGCAAACAAAGCAGGTCACAGAATACGCCTAGGAGGCTCAGTCACACATGGTAGCATAGAGCCTCTCCAAATCCAGGGGGAAAAGCAAACCAGTACATAGAGTTCCTACTTATTTAAGGTTTGTTGCCAGACTCTTCGGTTTGTGTTATTTATTGACAGTCTCCTTTACTTTCAGGTTTATTTTTTGCTGTGCTGGGAATCCATCACATGGCCGTGTACATGACTGGAGACTTCCCCATCACTGAACTAACCCCCCAGTCGGGCTCGCTCTTTCTTTCTTTCTTTGTTTCTTTCTGCAAGAATTCCCAAATGTGTTCCCTTTTCTGATAAATTCCTTCCCACCTTTAATCTGTTTGATGTAATTCAATATGCCATGCTCATCATACTGCACATTGAGATAATATTTACATGATGCTAAAAAACAGACTAAGAAGATTAGCTCAGCTCCCTCCCCCACAAAACAAAGACAATAGAAATAACAGAGGCTGCTGCTGGTAACACTCAATCTTTTAAAAGTCTGTCTTGCAACTTCTTTGCTCATTTCCACTGTCAACATTCAAGAAGAAAGAAAGCAAATATTTTGAACTAAAAGAAAAACAGCAAACCAGATTTGTAGAATGAAGTGCAGGGTGTACGTGGAGTACACAAATGCTCTAGAGGTCTTTATTAGAATAAAATTCTCAGACTAATGGCCCTAATGACCCAACTTCCCAGGTATGGCTACTCAATGAAGGCAGAAGAAAAGACTACATGTTGGCGTTCCTCACAGCTTCAGAGTCAAATCTCCTCTAAAACTTTAGAACTGAGTCCAGCAACTGTGAATGCAAGGATGGCTCGACATTAGAAAGCCAGTCAATGTAAAAACAACTGTACTAAAAGGCTAGAAAAGAAAACCCATTCAGTCACTCGAGCAATATTCTCACCAATGTCTGCATTTGGCAGACTCTAGCATCAAAGTCTGATTAAAAACAAACAAACAAAAACAAAATTCTCCCTAAACTGAAAACATAAACAGCCTTAATCTGGTAAAAGACATCTACAAAAATTTCTATCACTGACAGCATTAACAGTGAAAGACTGGCAAGCTCCTCCTAACGCAGGGACCCAGGTAAAGACCCTGCCACTAGTCCCATCCAACATTACCATGGCGATTCCCACTCGGCAATGAGAAGCTAAAATGAGCAAAGGGTTTGAGCATAAACCTCACCAAAGAAGACTTGGAAACGTCAAGTAAACACATAAAAGACTTTCCGGCACTCCAGGGACCCATGAGACAGATAGAAATATATATATATTAAAACCACCCTGACGCACCACCGTACAACAGATTAAAATGACTGACTTGAAAACCTGTCCTCAAGCTTGGCGAGAAGAATGTCAACTGGGTCTAATGCTCTGAGTGGTGGAGAAGGGCACACACCAGTTTAGAAATCAGCTGGGCAGTTTTTGAAAAGCAACGTATACCTTAAAAAAAATAACTTGTCCTTCCATTCCTAGGTGCTTAGCTAGAAAATAAAGGGAGCGTAATTTATGCATACATGCTCATAGCAATAATATTTACAGTCCTCTTAAAACAACAACAACAACAACACTTAAAAGCCTGGGCATGTGGCTCAGTGGCCGACTGTGTGTCCAGCATGCATGAGGCCCTGGGTGAAAGCCTCATCCCTGAAGTAAGCAGAAACAAAAGTGAAGAACAACCCCAACGGCCATCAGCAGCACATAGTGAATCTTAGTGTGTCTACGTCATGGATTGCTTTCTGACGATGAAAACTCATGGCTATTGGTATTTAGAACGACAGGGAAAGCCTCAGAGAAAGAAGCCAGGAAAAACCAATTAATCAATTACTGCATGTTTCCATTTCTATAAATTATAGACCGTGTAAACTTATCTATGGTGAAAGATGGGGCTTGGTGGCTTTCTAGGAGAGAGGCCTCTAGTTGAGGCAGGAGGGTCACAGAGGTCCAAAGAAAGTCCTGTAGAAGGTGAGCTCTGTTATGGTTTGGCCAGGGAAGATCACAAGCGCTAACCTCATCAAGGGACTGATCACTGATAGATCCATAATTTGATATTGGAAGCTGGCAGAAACTTCCAGAAGTGTGGACCAGTTGAAGGAAGTAGTTCACTGGAGTGAGCCTTGGAACAGCATCTCTTGCTCCCCACCCCTTCCTCTCCCTCTCACTAGTGTGAAGAAGCCAGTTCTGCCTGCTTCTTGCTTCCTATCATGAGGTGGAGCCCCATCAAAGAGCCACCTGCTGGGAATCAGCACTGCATCCGGCTCCTTCCAAGGAACAGACAAATAAAGGAGGAACAAGGGCTGGAGGCGCCTCTGCTTATTTCCTCGCGTGTTACTCCCTCGAGGCTTCAGAGCTGGTCTTTAAAAAACATTTAGCCAAGTCCTTAATGTGTTTTACCAACACTTTTCCCCTTGGTTTCTAAACCCATGTGTTATTTCAAGAATAATAGAAACCATGTGTCCCTGACATATTTACACTTAAATCATCAAGACTCTATGCTGTTAGAACTTTTTGATGTCTTTGAGTTGTTTTTTTTGTTTTGTTTTGTTTTGTTTTTTAAGATGGGACCCTCCTAGGAGCAGCAAGTCCCCATCACAAATAAACAAATTAAAACAAGAAAAGGCCTGAATCAGGACTCAGTTTCAGACTAGGCTTGCGGGACAGATTTGAGACTTGGCAAGTGATGTCATTCTTCCCTCGCCCCAGGAGAGGCTGAGAATAGAAACTGGTGTTTGATGGTCATTTCTGAATTGCACAATTCTGTTTACAGCTCCAGAAGAAACCAAAAGAACTTGAATTCAGGGACTGATCTGATGACTCCACAGAACTCATCCTGGCATCCCAGACAAGAAAAGTGCAACAAAGAAGCCGAGTCATGAGATTCGAAGAAGACCAAACAGGGAGACTGCACGGAAGTTGACACCTTGGGGGAGCAGTCAGTCCTATGTGTTCAGAAAAGCTGCCTGGTGTTATAGTGCCCTGGAGGCCCAACACTCCAAGTCGGAGCCTTCCTTTCTTTTGGGACTCTGCTGAGCTCACCCATAATTCACAGCCTGTCCCCCTGAGAACTCCTCTACAGTCAAAGACAGTCTACAACTGTGCTGTTCTTTCTATGTCCAGGTCGCTGGTTGGAGAGATGCCGGCAAAACGCAGATCCTTCCTCCGCTTCTCCAAGATGCAGCTGCTGAGGGGGACAGAGTGGATATTGGGGTCAGACAGCTGGATTCAGATCCTATCACAGCCACTCACCAGTTGTGTGACCTCAGGCAAGGCCTTTCTAAAGCTGTTTCTTTGTGTGTAGAAGGGACATGAGGACACCTGTTCCTTTGAACTGGGGTATAAGGGTTGTGATTCACACTGCTAAATACAAAAGAGATTCCTGCTAAATAAAGCTACTATTCTGACCCCTTGTTGTTGTAAAAAGGCCACTTGTTTGTGCTATCTGTCCAGACCCGAAATAACCACTCAGAAACTGTATTAATTAAATCACTGCTTGGCCCATTAGCTCTAGCTTCTTATTTGATAACTCTTACATCTTAATTTAACCCATCTCCATTAATCAATGTATCACCATGAGGTTGTGGCCTATCAGTGAAGTTTCAGCATGTCTGTCTCTGGCAGTGGCTCCATGGCTTCTCCCTGACTCCACCTCTTTTCTCCCAGCATTCACTTTAGTTTTCCCCACCTAGCTAGGTTCTGCCCTACTAGAGGTCCAAAGCAGTTTCTTTATTCATTAATGGAAATCACAGCATACAGAGGGGACTACCTCATCACCTCGTTGAATGTGGAAAAATATCTTTCAATGGTTACTTCAATGAACAGCATTTTATGTTGGGAGCTATGAACCCCCAAATCTTGAATTTCTTGTAAACAACTTGTTTTCCTCTGCTCTGAGACAGCCTGCAGCTGCTCTGAGCATGAGACCCTTAGAAGCTCCTGATGGCAGGAGAGTGGTTTCTGGTGGGTTTGGCTGGGGCATGGCTATCAGTTAAGGATCCCTATATAAGCAGCTCTGGTACACTATAAAGGGGGCATTCTTGGAGCATTCCTGTTTCAAGGATGACCCGTGTCTCTGTCTGTGAGTCTTTGTGTTTCAATCTCCAGCCCCTTGCCCAGTTCACGAACTGTGTGGCAGCGCATAGAGCGCAGACAGGCATGGTACGCTACAATTTTATACTTTGGGGGACCATTGTCTTACTTCATAAATCAATTTAATAAAGGACACAGGTGTTAAATGTGAAGAGATGGCCCACCAAACATTGCTATTCTTGCCTGACCAGTCACCTCATGTGTGACACTTTTTGGTTTAGTTTCAGTCAGCTAGCAAGTCACTACTCCATAAACCACTATTTTCGATCCCATCTCTGTTTTGAAAGCTCTTAAGAATTCTTTAGAATTTTGGAACCAGAAGATGGTCTCATTCCCCACTTTACAAACAAGGAAGGAACTGAAGCCAGTGATGTTGAGGGATTCAGGCAAGCTCTCAATGGTGTATGCTAGCATTTGGGAGGAAGACTCAAGGTGTTGAGTTTCCAGTTGAACTCTCCCTCCTTCTCCCTTTCCCCTTCCCCTATTCTCCTTCCCCCTTCTCCTCCCCCTCCTCCCCTCATCCTCTTTCCCCTCCTTCTTTCCTTTCTTTCTCATCCTCCTCCTCCCTCATCATCCTCTTCTTCTCCTCCTTCTTGTTCACTCACCACACCTCTTTTTTTTTCTTTTAACAGAACCCAGAACCAACAGATGGTTTTAAAACTAGCCTTATCAACTGGGCAGATGTACTCGACTCTCTCAGTCAAAGCTTCTAGCCAGAGAGTGATAAAGAGTTCAGTTTCTGAGCACCCCATCTCTGAGTGCCAGTGTCATGTTACTCAACACTATGTAGCCAGTGACACATGGAGAGAGGCCTGTTTGTGATTATCGGAAACTAGGGAAACTTGACGGGTTTGAGGAACGTTTTTGGAAGGTTTTACTAAAGAGAAAAAGAAAGGGCATCTGGTATATGTTAATTGACAGATTATTCCAGAGGGGTCCAAAATATGAAATACAAATTGCCAAATTCGAGGATGTCTGAAATGTGGAATTTGCTGAGATGTTCAGATGTTCAGGACTACTGAGCTGGGTGACCAGCATTCTGGTCAGACCTGAGTCATTGTTTCCATCCCACCCCGGACCTCATGCTGCTCTGCCTGGGTAACCTGGGCTCCAGAGCTGGGTCTAGACATCCCGGTGACTGTGGTTACTGTGCCATTAAAAATGCATCTGGCCTTCTCCCATCCACCACTTCATTAGGCTGCTGTAGGTGGAGGCTCCAAGGCAGCACAGAAAAGGCTGGCCACATAGGCCTGACGCACAGATGTCCTTTTGGAGAGGGATGTAGCTGGTGGCCGAGACAGCTCACAGCTGAAAGTGTTCCACTGCCAAGCCTGTCAACCTGAGTTTGATCCCTGGATCCCACAGGGTAGAAGAAGAGAGCCAATTGCTGCAAGTTGTCCTTTGACCTTCACTTGTGCAAAAAATAGTGTATGTCACTCATACTCCATGTATGGGGAAAGCTGCAGAGAGCAGATGAAATCATATGCAGTATGGAGAGAGTTACAGGGAAGAGCTAACACCCCAAGAGCCGAAAGACCTCCCACCCATCTCGCCCCAATGGAGGAATACCTTGCCCATGCCACTGCTTCCCAGACAGCTTAACCTGTGATGCAGCCCAGATGTTCCCAGCTGTGGGAGCCTGGCCTATGGTGGGAAAATGGCAGCCCATATGGCAGTCCCCAGTGTCAGCTGACTCTCCCCAAAAGCAACAAAACAAATGAAAAACTTGCCTTGCCAGGCAAATACAGTGGAAATGGTGATTGTCTTTAAATCTAACACTTTTTAACCTAATAAAGATGACTTTATTAAGTGAAATATTCTGCTTAATTAATATTTTACAGCATTTATTTGCTCTTTGGGGCTATCACACATACATGCATACAAAGTAGCTTGATCATACCCACAGGCAGCTTAGTTCCCCCCCACCCCTGTGCTTGGAGTCACAAGCATGTGGGGCTTCTCCACAGTTCCCAGTAGCAGTGTGCATAAAAGAAGAGGTTGGTGCTCAATGTGTGTAGAGAGGAGATAAAATAAAGGGAAGAGAAGAGAGGAAATGTGGTGGGGGGCATTTATTGAACAGCCATGTGTGTGTTGTAGGAGAAAGACTGCTTGTTTGTTCCTGGCTGCTCAGCCCCGAAATAATCACTCAGAAGCTATATTGTTTAAATCACTGCTTAGCCAATCGCTTAAGTATATTGTTAGCTAGCTCTTACATCTAGAATTAACCCATCTCTATTAATCTGTGTATCACTCTCTCTATATATATCTCTTCCAGCCTGGCTATACTCTGCTAAGCCATTGGCCAAAAGTAGCTTTTTTATTCATTAACCAATAAAAGCAACACATTGACAGAGGACCTACTACACCATTTCCCCTTTTCTGTTTAAATAAAAAGGAAGGTTTTAACTTTAACATAATAAAATTACATATAACAAAACAGGCATCAAGCAAGAATTATAGACAGTTACAATATTTATATCTACTTTATCTTTTATCATAACTAAAGAAAATTATAATTATAACTATATATTCTTCAACTCCATCAAAGACTCCAGAAGGATATAATATTACCTAAGTAAACAAAAAGTACATTGTAAGCAACTTCTAAAACTCTAGAATTGACAGAGACATCTCTCTGCCTGAACAGTCACTCAAAGTTCTTCTGTAACATTGCAGGCATCCAACTTCAGCCTATAGGCCCATAGTATCCAGCAAACTTTTCCATGAGCAGGAAATCTGAAGATATTTTCTGCTTCTAATGGCAAAGTCCATCAGTTGCTTTCTTCTGTGTCCTGTAGAATGTCTGGCAAACTCTTTCATGAAGCAGGGACCCTGAAGGACCATGTCACCTTTAGGCAAGCTCAACAGTCATTTCTCTGTGGGTCCTGCATGTCCAGTTCATATAGTATAACATCAAGTAGTCCAGGCAAGATCGGTTTCTGGCCCAAATGGATAGCAAACTCCATAAAAAGCCTCTTCGATGCCCATCTTCCTCTTGAAGTAGATTGGTGCTGCCAGGAGCAGATGTGCCTCATTGTCAAGAAAAGTTCTAAGTTCTTAAAACATTTTAAATTCCATATTCTGTAAGGTCTCTGAAGGATTTGAAGAATACCTATCTAACTGAAATATATCTCTATATATTTAGAAAACCTAACAAACATGACTACAAGCTTGACTATTATAGATGATTATCTATTAACCTGTATTTCTTAATTATACATTACATTTTTAAAAGTGCTGCACAAGCACATACCTTACTCAAGAGCAGAAATACACATATAGCAAAATTGACCTAAAATTTGTATTAACAGACCAAGATCCATACCAATGCAAAGTATTCATCTCTATATCATATCCCCCTTTAGATGTAAACAAACATTTATAAACAATATTTGTGAATTTGGGCATCATTCTCTCCAAACTGCCTTCTGCATTTTGTTGAGCAAAATATTTTGGAGGGGTCTTCATGGCAACCTTTTGGGGGTTCTTAGTTCATAAAACCACATTAGCCTAGAATGAATCCACAGGTTCTCATCCTCTGTGCAAACAAAAGAAGAACCTCTTTTCCAAAGCAACATATCCTTAGACTCAAATTTTGAAGTCAAGGAACCTTGAAAACATATATGTTGGTTGACTCCCAATATTCTGAGAAACTGCCACACTGATTTCCAAAGGTTGCACAAGTTTGTATTCCCACAAGCAATAAAGGAGTGTTCCCTGTACTCCACATCCTCTCCAGCATAGGTTATCATTGGTGTTTTTTATTTTAGCCTTTCTGACAGTTGTAAGATGGTATCTCGAAGTTGTTTTGATTTGCATTTCCCTGATAGCTAAGGAAGTTGAACATGTCCTTAAGTATCTTTTGGCCATTTGAAATTCTTCTGTTGAGAATTCTCTATTCAGTTCAGTACCCCATTTTTTAATTGAGTTATTTAGAATTTTAATGTCTAGTTTCTTGAGTTCTTTATACATTTTGGAGATCAGGCCTTTGTCTGATGTGGGGTTGGTGAAGATCTTCTCCCATTCAGTGGGTTGCCTTTTTGTCTTAATGACTGTGTCCTTTGCTTTACAGAAGCTTCTCAGTTTCAGGAGATCTCATTTATTCATTGTTGCTCTTATTGTCTGTGCTACTGTGGTTTTACATAGGAAGTGGTCTCCTGTGCCCATGTATTGCAGGCTACTTCCCACTTTCTCTTCTATCAGGTTCAGTGTGGTTGGATTTATATTGAGGTCTTTAATCCATTTGGACTTGAGTTTTGTGCATGGTGATAGATATGGATCTATTTTCATTCTTCTACAGGTTGACATCCAGTTATGCCAGCACCATTTGTTAAAGATACTTTCTTTCTTCCATTGTATAATTTTAGCCTCTTTGTCAAAAATCAGATGTTCATAGGTTTGTGGATTAATAACTGGGTCTTCGATTCGATTCCATTGGTCTCTGTTTTTATGCCAATACCAAGCTGTTTTCATTACTGTGGCTCTGTAATAGAGTTTGAAGTCAGGGATGGTAATGTCTCCGGAAGTTCCTTTATTGTATAGGATTGTTTTGGCTATCCTGGGTTTTTTGTTTTTCCATATAAAGTTGATTATTGTTCTCTCAAGGTATGTGAAGAATTTTGTTGGGATTTTGATGGGGATTGCATTGAATCTATAGATTGTCTTTGGTAGAATTGACCCTCTGAATGTGGCTGACAATTGGGGCAGACTGAGGGGCCAATGATAATGGCACTGGGATTTGTCTCTATGGCATGTACTGGCTTTTTGGGATCCTAGTCTATTTGGATGCACACCTTCCTAAGCCTGGATGGAGGGGGGAGGGCCTTGGATTTCCCACAGGGCAGGGTACCCTGCCCTCTCTTAGGACTGGAAGGGGAGGGGGAGGGAGAGTGGGGGAGTGGGAGGGAAATGGGAGGAGAGGAGGAAGTGGAAATTTTGATTCCTAGTATTGATAAAGAAAAAAAAAGAAAAATATATATATGTTGGTTTAGCTTAGCAGTTCCCAGAATCAAATGTCTCTCTGCAATCAAAAAATTCAAAGAAAACACAATAGTATACATAATCCAGACTCTCTGTGTATATTCCATTTTTATGTGGCTTATTTTTTCCTACTCTGTTACTTTTTCTACAAGTTTTGTATTTTATTATCTTTAGTC
This sequence comes from Ondatra zibethicus, assembly GCA_004026605.1. Lineage (NCBI taxonomy): Eukaryota > Metazoa > Chordata > Mammalia > Rodentia > Cricetidae > Ondatra > Ondatra zibethicus. The sequence goes on along the minus strand of PVIU01007223.1, from coordinate 4,045 downwards.
CTTTAATCTATGACTATCTGTACTCTTTTATATTACATTTAGTGTATCTTTACTTTTTTTCTTCTCTCCCCCAAGCCTACGTATATTTTTTAAATGCACTGTGACTCATTTAGAGTTCTTTTATGTCTGAATCTGTCTTTATTGTGTATCTGGAATCATTTGCTGACCAGAAGTGCTTCTTAAAATGTGAAGCATATGAAGACTAAGGCTGCTTTGCCTTTTGGTTCTGCCTAGTCCAAAATGGTGGGGCAGAGATCTGTTTAGCATGAGCCATGCTCACACCCCCATTTTTAGACACATGGCAGGTCTATGTTGCCATTAAGCAAGGTGTAGCACTCTGCTCACAGACCCCACTCAAATACTCTGTAGCCGGACCTCCTGAGAAAGAGTTAGAGCCGTTGTGCTAGTGAACCAGGAAGCCGCTGTTTTTTTTTAAAGAAGCCCCGCAGTTTTTACTGCACCTCTCTTAAAGCAGCCATGGTACCCTTGCTCACCGTGAGCCCGTCTAGAAAAAGAATGTGGCTACCAAGAAACTGTGCTAAACTCTGTTCTTTTGTGCCCAGAATTCCTTTTCAAGTTCTCTTAGGTTGGGCGGACAAGAAATGAAAAAGCAGCCTCATACTACACATGAGGATGAAAAATGAATGAAATTTATGCCCTGGCAATGCTGAAGCATGCGTGAGCAGCCAGTATATGGTGGTTCTGTGGAACTTGTCCATATTAGGCTTCATGGTGTAAGTTGATGAGGATGACTGACCATGTTTCTACCTCAAAAAGGTGACAGATCTCATTACAGATGGTTGTGAGTCATCACCATGTGGTTGCTGGGAACTAAACTCAGGACCTCTGGAAAAGCAGGCAGTGTTCTTAACCACTGATCATAAGCAACATTGTCTAGCCCTTAGTCATCAGCCTCTCCCAAATATTCAGTATCCATGCATACTAATAGTAATCTCAAAACCTGACTTCACCTTGTTCTTCTTATTTTTTTGATATTTATTGAGCTCTACATTCTTCTCTGCTCCCCTCCCTGCCTCTCCCCTCCCCCTTCAGCCCTCCCCCAAGGTCCCCATGCTCCCAATTTACTCAGGAGATCTTGTCTTTTTATACTTTCTACTTCCCATGTAGATTAGATCTATGTAAGTCTCTCTTAGTGTCTGCATTGTTGTCTAAGATCTCTGGGATTGTAGTTTATAAGCTGGTTTTCTTTGCTTTATATTTAAAAACCACCTATGAGTGAGGACATGTGATAATTGTCTTTCTGGGTCTGGGTTACCTCACTCAAAATAATGTTTTCTAGTTCCATCCATTTTCCTGCAAAATCAAGCTGTCATTATTTTTTTCTGCTGTGTAGTACTCCATTGTGTAAATGTACCACATTTTTCTTATCCATTCTTCGATCGAGGGGCATTTAGGTTGTTTCCAGGTTCTGGCTATGACAAACAAAGCTGCTATGAACATAGTTGAGCACATGTCCTTGTGGCACGATTGAGCAACCTTTGGATATATACCCAAAAGTGGTATTACTGGGTCTTGAGGAAGGTTGTTTCCTAATTTTCTGAGAAATCACCATACTGACATCCAAAGGGGTTGTACCAGCTTGCATTCCCACCAGCAATACAGAAGTGTTCCCTTTACCCCACAACCTCTCCAGGATAAGTTATCATCAGTGTTTTTGATCTTGGCCATTCTTACAGGTGTAAGATGGAATCTCAGAGTTGTTTTGCATTTCTCTGATGACTAAGGATGTTGAACATTTCCTTAAGTATCTTTCAGCCATTTTGGATTCCTCTGTTGAATGTTCTCTGTTTAGGTCTATACTCCATTTTTTTTAAATTGGATTATGTGATCTTTTGGTGTCCAATTTCTTGAGTTCTTTGTATATTCTGGAGATCAGACCTGTCTGGTGTGGGGTTAGTGAAGATCTTTTCCCATTCTGTAGGCTGTGGTTTTGTCTTGTTGACCATGTCCTTTGCTTTACAGAAGCTTTTCAGTTTCAGGAGGTCCCTTTTTTTAATTGTTTCTCTCAGTATCTGTGCTGCTGGGGTTCTATTTAAGAAGTGGTTCCCTGTGCCAATGCGTTCAAGTGTACTTCCCACTTTCTCTTCTATAAGTTTCAGTGTGACTGGCTTTATGTTGAGGTCTTTGATCCATTTGGACTTGAGTTTTGTGCATGGTGATAGATATGGGTCTATTTTCATTTTCCTATATATTGATATCCAGTTATGCCAGCACCACTTGTTAAATATGCTTTCTTTTTTCCATTTGATATTTTTTGCTTCTTTATCAAAGATCAGGTGTTCGAAGATGTGTGGATTGGTATCCAGGTCTTCTATTCTGGTCCATTGGTCCTCCTGTCTGTTCTTATGCCAATACCAGGCTGTTTTCAGTACTGTAGCTCTGTAGTAAAGTTTGAAGTCAGGGATTGTGATGCCTCTAGATGTTCTTTTATTACACAGGATTGTTTTGGCTATCCTGGGTTTTTTGCTTTTCCAAATGAAGGTGAGTACCATTCTTTCGAGGTCTTTGAAGAATTTTGCTGGGATTTTGATGGGCATTGCGTTGAATCTGTAGATTGCTTTTGGTAAGATTGCCATTTTTGCTATGTTAATTCTGCCTACCCAAGAGCATGGGAGATCTTTCCACTTTCTGGTGTCTTCTTCAATTTCTTTCTTCAAACATTTATAGTTCTTGTCATAAAAGTCTTCCACTTGTTTGGTTAGAGTTACTCTGAGATATTTTATGTTATTTGTGGCTATTATGAAGAGTGTTGAGTCTCTGATTTCTTCCCCAGCCCTTTTATCATCTGTACAGGAGGGCTACTGATTTTTTTTTTGAGTTAATCTTGTATCCTGCTACATTGCTGAAAGTGTTTATGAGTTGTAGAAATTCCTTGGTAGAATTTTTGGGATCACTTAAGTAAACTACCATATCATCAGCAAATACTGAGAGTTTGACTTCTTTTCCAATTTGTATCCCCTTGATCTCCCTTTGGTGTCTTATTGCTCTAGCTAGGACCTCAAGAACTATTGAACAGATATGGAGAGAGTAGACAACCTTGTCTTGTTCCTGATTTCAATGGAATTTCTGGGAGTTTCTCTCCATTTAGTTTGATGTTGGCTGTTGGCTTGCTGTATATTGTCTTAATTATGTTTAGGTATGTTCCTTGTATCCCTGCTCTCTCTAAGACCTTTATCATGAAGGGATGTTGTATTTTCTCAAATACTTTTACGGTTCTAATGAGATGATCATGTGGTTTTTATTTTTCAGCTTGTTTGTATGGTGGATTACGTTGACAGAATTTCGTATTTGAACCATCCCTGCATCTGTGGGATGAAGCCAACTTGGTCATGGTGGATGATGGTTCTGATGTGCTTTTGGATTTGATTTGCTATTATTTTATTTATTATTTTTGCATCAATGTTCACGAGTGAGATTGGTCTGTAATTCTCTTTCTTAGTATTGTCTTGCTGTGGTTTTGGTATCAGGGTAATTGTAGCCTCATAAAAAGAGTTTGGCAATGTTCACTCTGTTTCTATTGTGTTTAATAATTTGAGTATTGATATTAGTTCTTTGAAAGTCTTATAGAATTCAGAGCTGAAACCATCTGGTCCTAGGCTTTTTTGTTTGGGAGACTTTTGATGACTGTTTCTATTTCTTCAGCAGTTATAGGTCTGTTTAATTTGCTTATCTGGTCTTGATTTAATTTTGGTAAGTGATATTTATCCAGAAAGTTGTCCATTTCCTTTAAGTTTTCCAATTTTGTGGAGTACAGGTTTTCAAAATATGACCTGATGATTCTCTGTATTTCCTCCATGTCTGTTGTTATGTCCCACTTCTCATTTCTGATTTTTTTAATTTGGATATTCTCTCTCTGCCTTTTGGTTAGTTTGGATAAAGGTTTGTCTATTTTGTTGATTTTCTCGAAGAACCAACTCTTTGTCTCATTGAATCTTTGTATTGTTTTCTTTTGTTTCTATTTTGTTTATTTCAGCTCTCAATTTGATTATTTCCTGCTGTCTAGTTCTCTTAGGTGAGTTTGCTT
>PVIU01007222.1:61735-93895 GCA_004026605.1 Ondatra zibethicus | reverse complement strand
CCTAAACATAATTAAGGCAATATACAGCAAGCCAACAGCCAACATCAAACTAAATGGAGAGAAACTTCCAGCGATTCCACTGAAATCAGGAACAAGACAAGGTTGTCCACTCTCTCCATACCTATTCAATATAGTTCTTGAGGTCCTAGCTAGAGCAATAAGACACCAAAGGGAGATCAAGGGGATACAAATTGGAAAATACATAAGCGTTCCCAAAAATTCTACCAAGGAACTTCTAGAACTCATAAACACATTCAGCAAGGTAGCAGGATACAAGATTAACTCAAAAAAATCAGTAGCCCTCCTATACACAGATGATAAAAGGGCTGAGGAAGAAATCAGAGAATCAACACCCTTCACAATAGCCACAAATAGCATAAAATATCTCGGAGTAACTCTAACCAAACAAGTGGAAATCTCGTATGACAAGAACTTTAAATCTTTGAAGAAAGAAATTGAAGAAGACACCAGAAAATGGAAAGACCTCCCGTGCTCTTGGGTAGGCTGAATTAATATACTCAAAATGGCAATCCTCCCAAAAGCAATCTACAGGTTTAACACAATGCCCATCAAAATCCCAACAAAATTCTTCAAAGACCTTGAAAGAACAATACTCAACTTCATTTGGAAAAGCAAAAAACCCAGGATAGCCAAACCAAACCTGGGCAACAAAAGAACTTCTGGAGGCATCACAGTCCCTGACTTCAAACTCTACTACAGAGCTACAGTACTGAAAACAGCCTGGTACTGGCATAAGAACAGACAGGAGGACCAATGGAACCAAATAGAAGACCCGGATATCAATCCACACATCTTCGAACACCTGATCTTTGATAAAGAAGCAAAAAATATCAAATGGAAAAAAGAAAGCATATTGAACAAGTGGTGCTGGCATAACTGGATATCAACATGTAGAAAAATGAAAATAGACCCCTATCTATCACCATGTACAAAACTCTAATCCAAATGGATCAAAGACCTCAACATAAAGCCAGCCACACTGAACCTATAGAAGAGAAAGTGGGAAGTACACTTGAATGCATCGGCCCAGGAGAACACTTCCTAAATAGAACCCCAGCAGCACAGACACTGAGAGAAACAATTAATAAACGGGACCTCCTGAAACTGAGAAGCTTCTGTAAAGCAAATGACACGGTCAACAAGACAAAATGACAGCCTACAGAATGGGAAAAGATCTTCACTAACCCCACATCAGACAGAGGTCTGATCTCCAAAATATACAAAGAACTCAAGAAATTGGACACCAAAAGAACACATATTCCTATTTAAAAAATGTAGTACAGACCTAAACTGAGAACTCTCAACAGAGGAATCTAAAATGGCTGAAAGACACTTAAGGAAATGTTCAACATCCTTAGTCATCAGAGAAATGCAAATCAAAACAACTCTGTGATTCCATCTTACACCTGTAAGAATGGCCAAGATCAAAAACACTGATGACAACTTATGGTGGAGAGGTTGTGGGGAAAAGGGAACACTTCTGCATTGCTGGTGGGAATGCAAGCTGGTACAACCCTTTTGAATGTCAGTGTGGTGATTTCTCAGAAAATTAGGAAACAACCTTCCTCAAGACCCAGTAATACCACTTTGGGGTATATACCCAAAGGATGCTCAATCGTGCTGCAAGGACATGTGTTCAACTATGTTCACAGCAGCTTGTTTGTCATAGCCAGAACTTAGAAACAACCTAAATGCCCCTGACCGAAGAATGGAAACAACCTAAATGCTCTTGATCAAGGAATGGATAAGGAAAATGTGGTACATTTATACAATGGAGTACTACACAGCAGAAAAAAATAACGACAGCTTGAATTTTGCAGGAAAATGGATAGAGCTAGAAAACATTATTTTGAGTGAGGTAACCCAGACACGGAAAGACAATTATCATTGTACTCACTCATAGTTGGTTTTTAAACATAAAGCAAAGAAAGCCAGCCTACAAACCACAATCCCAGAGAACTTAGACAACAATGCGGACACTAAGAGAGACTTACATAGATCTAATCTACATGGGAAGTAGAAAGTATAAAAAGACACGATCTCCTGAGTAAATTGGGAGCATGGGGACCTTGGGGGAGGGTTGAAGGGAGAAGGGGAGAGGCAGGGAGGGGAGCAGAGAAAAATGTAGACCTCAGTAAATATCAATAAAATAAAATAAAAAAATTTGGTTGGGGGGTACTGGGAATGGCTTCAAGGTAAAGGCACTAGCTAGGCAAGGCTTACACCCAAATTCAATCCCCAGATCCCATTGCATAGAAAGCTTGTGTGGTGAAGAGCACATGTGATCTGAGCACGCAGGAGGCAGAGATGGAAAACACCCAGACATCCCTGAGCCCTTTAGCTTGGAGTATGAAGCACCATAGCAACAACTAGAGAGACCTTACTTCAAGAGATGAAAGGGGAGAATTTACTTCCCAGTCTTTGGGGTTTTTGGCTTTTGTTGTTATTGTTATTGTTGTTTGTTTTTTGTTTTAATTGTTGTTAGTTTTTGGCGGTCGGTAGGTCGGTTGATTTTTTGCTTTGTTTTGTTTTTCCATACAGGGTTTTCCTGTGAAGAAGAAAATATAAAATAAGAGCAAGGGGTAGTGGCACATGCATATGGTTCTGGCTGTTGGGAAGTGGAGACAAAAAGATCAGAGTGCAGAGTTAAGTCTCTAGAGGCCAGGCAGTGCTGGCTCACACATTTAATCCCACTACTCTGGAGTCCCACGCCTCTAATCCCAGCACTAGGGAAGTGGAGACAAGAAAGGATACAGCTGGGCAGAAAGAGAAATATAAGGCAGGAGACAAGAACTCAGTGCAGTCTGGAGATGCAGTCTGAGGATTTGGTAGGTAAGGGGTCTCTCTAGCATCTGGCTGCACCGTTTCTCTGATCTCTCAGCTTTTACCCCCTAATATTTGACTCCAGGTTTTTATTAAAACAATTAGAATTTGTTCTTCATCTATAGGAGAGAAAATTAAAACCCAAAGCAAGAAAGGAATTGGCTGAGCTGCAATTGAAACCACGACAGTTTTAATCCTCAGCTAGTGCAATTTGGCTGATTGTAACTTTCAAAGTTACCTCATTTCATTTATAAAATTTGGCAATAATCTTTTGGGAGAGATAAACGTAATTTTTTAGTTTGTTTCTTTAGTTTGTTTTGTTTCTCCGCATAACCTTGACTGTCCTGAAACTCAGTCTATAGACCAGACTGGCCTCGAGCTCACAGAGATCCGTCTGCCTCTGCCGCCCGAGTCCTGGGATTAAAGGCGTGTGCCGCCACTGTCTGGCTAAGTTTTTAGTTTTTTAAGGAGACTCACCAAGAGAAAACTCATGGATATAAAGAAAATGCTCTGAGAGATTTTCTTGTGGCAAAATAGAGACAAAAACATGAAAATATTTTGTAAGTGACCCTATAATGGACAAATGGAAACTGTCGTTTATGTGGAGAGCGATTGTATGAACTTGCTGTGCCAGTATCTGAGCAACAAATACCCATTCTAATATTTCATTCCAATAGTCAATGGTAAGCAAATAAAGATGAATCTTATTCATCCTTCAGGACCGGAACCAGGAGACCTCCCCTGTCCTCCTTGGTTAGGCGTCTGCCCTGGGCTCCCACAGCTCACATTCTTCACTATCTACCCTCTTTCCTTGATGACAAAGCCCAAAGTGGTCTGATTCATCTATGTGACCTGGAACTCAAACTAGCTCAGGGATCCTTGCAAGTTAGTTCAATAAATTGTGGTTGAATTAATGAATTAATCAATCAATTAACACTACAAGTACATAGACTATATAGATAATCAATTCAAGTGCAAAAAAATACACATTAAATTAAGTGAAAGGCAAAAGAAATGGACCTTTAGGAAGCCATCACAGCAAGAGATGCTCCTACCACAGTGACAACAGATGAGGGAAGAACCTTGACATACCGGGCTGAGGTCTTGTTTCTGCCACTTCCAAACTATGTGACCTCTGTCAAGTTGTTTCCCATCCGCACCTGTTTCCTAATCCATAAAAGTGGTCAACCCAGAAGACTCCCCTCCCACATAATAGATGAAAGGTAACCAAAGTAACCAAGGTAATGGATGCTGCACATGGTATGAAGAGCTGGCAGAGTGTTGACTGTCACTGACAAAGGCCAGACTTGGAAGAAGTGGTTGGAGTTGAAGCCTAGCAGAATCCTTCATATTAAGGTGCTCAAACACAAAACTTTAAAAAGTAGGGGTCTGGAGAGATGGCTCAGAGGTTAAGAGCACTGACTGCTCTTCTAGAGGTCCTGAGTTTAATTCCCAACAACCACATGGTGGCTTACAACCATTTATAATGAGAGCTGATGCCCTCTTCTGGAATGCAGGCAATGCAAGCAGAATGCCATATACATAATAAATAAAAAGTATTACCAGGGCTGGAGAGACGTCTCAATACTTAAGAGCAGAAGACCTAGGTTTGGTTCCCAGCAGTCACATGGCAGCTTACAACTGTCCCTAACTCCAGTTCCAGAATACACAGTGAACATTCATACATGCAGGCAAAACACTCATACAAAATAAATATAAAGAAAGAAACAAACAAACAAAGAAAGTCTGGCTGGCAAGATGGCTTAATGGATAAAGGTTCCTGCTACCAAACCTAACAATCTGAGTTCAAGCCCCAGGAATTTACATGGTGGAGGGAGAGAACTGACTCCAGAAACTTGTCCTCGAACCTACACACACACACACACACACACACACACACACACGCACACACGCACACACGCACATGCACACGCAAGCACGCACGCACGGGCGCACACACATACACATGCACGCACACACACACACACAGTATATTCAAGTGGACACATGCACATACTAAAGAAATAAAATGTAACAATAAATATGTATACCAATCAAAACTGTATTGTATCCCCCTCTAAACAACAACAAAATACCCATGTCCACATCCTAACCCTTATACTTGTGAATGTAGCCTTATTTGGTTTTTTGTTTGTTGGTTGGTTGGTTGGTTTTTTTTTTTGTTGTTCTTGTTTGTTTGTTTTTTGAGACAGGGTTTCTCTGTGTAGCCCTGGCTGTCCTGGAACTAGCTCTTGTAGACCAGGCTGGCCTCAAACTCACAAAGATCTGCCTGCCTCTGCCTCCTGAGTGCTGGGATTAAAGGTGTGCACCACCACCACCCGGCGAGAAACACTGTCTTGAAAATAAAAAAGTAAAAGAAGATGGGAGGAAGAAAGAAAGGGAGAGAGAGGAGGGAGGAAGAAAAGGAGGGGGGGAAAACTATGTTCTTCAACCAAATACGTCCAGCTCTGAGGTTTTCTCCTAAACTTGAAATATATCTGTCCTAAACTGAATGAATTAAGAAAAATGAAATATGCCTGTCTTTTACCCAAGTTAGTTTGGGACACAGTCTTCAGTAAGGCCAGGAAACAACATCCCAGCAGACAAAAAGCTAATGTTTTTGAGAATAGCGATAGAAGAGACATCTTGAACTAGGCAGGTCAGAGATTTGTGTGTGTGTGGCTTAAAGTCTAAACATGAAGAGGGCCAACAATACCATAGACTACATAGAATACAGTGCGTCACTGAAGATGGATGTTCTTCTCTTCATAAGACCCCCAGGTGCTCTGAATAACCCTGGGGTACAAGGAACCCAAATAATACCCAGGCCATAAGATTCTGAATTGGACTTCATCTGACTTAAGGGAAATAAAGTGAAGCTGGGCATGGTGGTACACACGTGTAATCCCAGAACTTGGGAAGTGGAATCCCAGAAGTTCAAGACCAGCCTGAGCTACATGAGACCTGTGTTAAAACAACAACAAAAGAGAATACAGTATCGTGTCATTTCCTGTTCTAAGGTTGTGACATACGATTGATGCTCAGAACATAATCAACAGGAAAGCAGGACGGAGAGCACTGTGCATGTGAACTCACCAGCTGAGAACTGGTGGGAACCAAACCACTTTTACCAAGATGCAGATCTGTTAACCTTGTCCCAGGAAGGGGAACTTCTTTTTTTGGGGGGGGGTTTCGAGACAGGGTCTCTCTGTGGCTTTGGAGCCTGTCCTGGAACTAGCTCTTGTAGATCAGGCTGGCCTCAAACTCACAGAGATCCGCCTGCCTCTGCCTCCCAAGTGCTGGGATTAAAGGCATGCGCCACCACCGCCCGGCTAGAAGGTGAACTTCTTAGAAGAGAAAATTTCAACAAAAGAAGTTGCAAATGTTATTATTATTAAATTTGTGCTATGGATTTTTACATTTTATTGGTGGTTGGCTTAACAACTGTCCCCATCATCTCATGCTTCCTAGAGCAAAGTGGCCCAATGGCCCTTTCTTTTTATGTTCTTTTATTATTATTTTGCACCATCTCCCCTGGATTGCTTATTATTTATTTATTTATTCATAACTTGAGTACGAGCTTATTATTTATTTATTTATTGTTTGTTTGTTTGAGACAGAGTTTCTCTGTGTAGCTCTGGCTGTCCTGGAACTCGATTTGCCTGCCTCTGCCTCCTGATTGCTGGAATTAAAGGCGTGTTCTGCCACAGCCCAGCTAAGCCTATTCACCAAATATTTTTTTATTGATATTTATTGAGCTCTGCATTTTTCTCTGCTCTCCTCCCTGCCTCTCCCCTCACCCCTTCAATCCTCCCTCAAGGTCCCCATGCTCCCAATTTACTCAGGAGATGTTTTCTTTTTCTACTTTCTACTTCCCATGTAGATTATATCTATGTAAGTCTCTCTTAGTGGTTCTTTTATTATTTTGTGGGCCCCTCTTTTGACCCTGTGGATCTTTTTATCTTCATTATATTTACATCAAAAATTATTTTTCAGGTGAAGATTGCTGGGGCTCAGTGTAAGTGAAAATGGGTAAGTTGGAAAGAGACTTAATGAAGTTGTTGACCTGACCTAATAATGTTTGTTCTGGTAAGTTAACTACTTGAGGTAAAAAAATGATTGATATGACATAATTTCATGTAAAAGTCTGTGTTGATAAACACAAGACAAAAATATCTTTGGGTGAAAGAGGGGACCACAAAATGATAAAAGTACAAAGAAGAAGGGACCACATACGCTGATGCTCCGGGAAGCATGAGACAGTGGGGACAATTGCTGAGCTGGGAATGACAGTGCACACCTGCAATCCAGCACGTGGAAGGCTGAGGCAGGGGATCATGAGTCTGAAGCCAACCTGGGTTCCATTCTTACATCAGAAAGAAGAAAGGGTCAGGGATGCATCTCAGTCAGTAGGTACAGTATGTGCTTGTGTAACACATACAAAGCCCTGGGTTCAATAGCTATCTCAGTCAGTAGATACAGTATGTGCTTATGTAGCACATACAAAGCCCTGGGTTCAATGTCTCATAAAAGAGATAAGCTACAAACGTGTAATCCCAGCATTCTTAGGGTGACGGCAGGAGGAAGTAAGCTATCTTCAGTTACATATTAGTTTAAGGCTAGCCTGGGTTTGTATGAAACCCTGGAGGGAGAGGGAAAGGGAGAAAGGGAGACAGAGAGAGAGAGAGAGAGAGAGAGAGAGAGAGAGAGAGAGAGAGAATCTTATTATTATTATTATTATGTCATTCAATAATTTTTAATCAATATATAATTTCACTGTGTGTCTATTTGTGATCATCTTGATTATGGCTTAGCAAATATTCGCTACACCGCCCTCTACTAAGAAGGGACTAGAGTGGAGCCCATTAAAGCTGGGCTGGGCTATATGGCTTATTTTGGCCTGTGGAATGTTCCTAGTCTTAGCAAGAGCAGTGGCCTTAAATGGGCTGTGCTGTTTGACTTGGCTCTCGCACCTCAAGGAGCTGCCATGGAAAGAATATGCCCTAGGGAGACTTGATCCAAGTTGGATGAGAACATGTGGAGCAGATGTGCATCTAGACCCAGTGTGAAGTTAACCCAGCCAGCCCACACAGGAGGCAGAGCTGCACACCAGCCCCAGCTCAGACCTGCTGCACAGCAGGCAACCTGCATACCAGGGCAGTGACAGAAATACTGAGTTTGGAAGCAACGCAAAAAACTGAAAGAAGAAGCAGCCGCAACTCTGATGGAGGATGGGTGTGACAAGGAAGCACACAGGGTTCAAGGCTTTGCTTTCCATACTGGGCACTGAGCTCACATGTGTTCATCATATCCTTTACATAGATATGTTGTGTGTGTTATCAGTTATTAATTTTCTCACAGTCAGAAAACAAGCAAGCAAACAATAAAAGAGAAGATATGTAAGAGAGAGCCATCAGCTGTGTGGTGGCTGCGCACTCCTTTAATCCCAGCACCTAGGAGGCAGAGGCAGGAGGATCTCTCAAGCCAATCTGGTCTACAGAACAAGTTCCAGGACAGCCAGGACTATGCAGAGAAACCCTGTCTCAAAAAAACAAACAAAAATGTTAAGGGCAGACTTCAAAGACCGGGGCAACCTAGAGAAAGTTGGGGGCAGTAGAATACAAAGATGGATAAAACAGGTGCAAGGCTGATGAGACAACGATCGGATCTTAAGTAGTAAAATATGAAATATGAAATTTCATTTTCCTCCTTTTTTATTTTTTTGAGATAAGGGTCTTGTGTAGTTCAAGCTGGCTTTACCTAAAGTTCGGACTATCAGGCAGCCTCCTCTGAGTGGTAGAGTCACAAGTATGTACCACCCAGCCTGCTTTTATTCAGTGTTGGCGAACTTCCTCCCCAGCCTCTTTATTCTTTTATGGATTTCCCAAATACCCCATAATGAACATGTATGAGTTTTGTATCAGGAAGAAGATGAAAGAATATTATGTCAGAGAGCCTATCACTTCTTAGTAGGCATTCTCTTTTTCCTCTGTAGACAGCAATGAATCACAATTGGCTCAAGCCTGACCTAACCTGGTATAGGTTCCCCCCCACACACCGGATTTCATTTAATGTATGTACCCTTGTGGTGATTTGAATGAGAATGCCCTGCTTAGGAGCCTGTATCTGAATGCTTGGTTCCCAGTTGGTGCAACTATTTGGAAAGGATTAGGAGGTGTGACCTGGTTGGAGGAGGTGTGTCTCAGGGATGGACTTTGAGGTTCCAAAAGCTAAGCCATTCCCAGCTAGTACTCTCTGCTTTGTGCCTGTGGATCTAGTTGTAAGCTCTTAGCTACTGCTCCAGCATCATGCCTACCCTGCTCCCCCCACTCCATGATGGTCAACTGTGAGCACCAAATTGAATGTTTTCATCAGGAGGGGGTGGCACACGCCTTTAATCCCAAAACTTGGAAGGCAGAGGCAGGTGGATCTCTGTGAGTTCAAGACTAGCCTGGTCTACAAAGGGAGTTCCAGAACAGGTTCCAAAGCTATACAGAAAAACTCTGTCTTGAAAAACCAAAACCAACCAAACAAACAAACAGCCAGGGCTACACAGAGAAAGAAACCCTGTCTTAAAAAACAAAAAGAAACAAATTAAACACTTTCTTCTATAAATTGCCTTGGTCATAGTGTTTTACCACAATAATAGAAAAGTGACTAAGACATGGTCTGATCATAAAGATAAAGGATCACGTGTGCTGGGAATCAGGTGGAGGGAGGTAGGAGGCAGAATTTTAAGAAAGACATCCCTACCTAACAAAAGTTGGACTAAAGAGACAAGAAAGGAAATTGCCTCGATATTGTCCTCCAGGTTTCAGAACATCACATCTTATGATGACAAGGTCTGTGGCAGCTGCCTTGGAACCCCTGGGTGGATATGGCTCAGGAGAGAGCTGAGAAGGCCCGGAGTGGCAAGTTGTGCCCCTGAGTCAATTTGAGGACTCTTCTGGTAGGTGAGATATGTTGTTTCTGCGGGACTCAGTTATCATCATAAACTGTCACAACTAACACAAGATTTCCCTCCCCCACCACAGTATTAAAAGGACTGACCTGATGTGGAATTCCCCTCTGTATGCTGTGATTACCACTGATTAATAAAGAAATTGCTTTGGGCCTATAGCAGGGCAGAACAGATCTAGGCAGGGAAAACTAAACTAAATGCTGGGAGAAAGAAGGTAGAGTCAGGAGATGCCATGGAGCTGCCAGAGGGGAAAGACACAAGTTGTCTGTTGGAACCTTGCCGATAGGCTACAAACCTCATGGTAAAATATAAAATAATATAAATGGGTTAATTTAAAAGATAAGAGTGAGTTAGAAATATGCATAAGATAATAGGCCAAGCAGTGTTGTAATTAATACAGTTTCTGTGTGGTTATTTCGGGGCTGAGCAGCCAGGAACAAACAAGTAGTCCTTCTACAACACTGACCCAACAGTCCGGCCTGGAAGGTCTGTGTCATGTCTGCGGACTGACAGCTTGGCATCTTTGAATCAACCCTGGGAGGGAGAGACTGACACTTTCCACACTGAAACCCAAGGGCTCTTCCTTTCTCCCAAGGATGCTTCCTCTATAGAAGTTCTGAGGTGACCCTCACAGGATTGTTCCCCCACCTCCCCCATGTTTAAAAGTTCCTTTCTCTGGCATTCATGTCAGCAAAATACATTCCTTCCCCGTCTTAATTACTGAAATGGGCAATCTTCTCCCTGGCCACAGTGCAGCAGCATGGCAGAATTTCTGGAATTGTGCCCACACTACTTCCCTGCTTGGACATTTCTCCCTATTACAGTCTATTTTATATCAGCACCTCTGTGACAGGGCTCATGGTAGATGAGACCTTAAGACACAGAAACTAGAACAGACGTGAACCAGCCTTAACCTTGTCAGCATCTTCCAGTGGCACTTGACTCTGAAGCAGGCCTCCAGGTGGGAGCTGGACTGGGCCAGGTCGGAAGCCTTACCAGCGCCATCTGCTGGCTAAATCCTACTAATAAATAACATCCTTTATCTCAAGAAATGGGTAGGTAGATCCTCCTCCATCACCCAGGACAAATTGCTTTCATTGTTACCTTATTTCATAATCTGGGAATTGAAGGCAGGGTTTGGCACATGCTAAGAAATTGTTCTTCCATTGAGCTATACTCTCAGTCCCACAGTGAGGTTTTCAAAAAATGAATCACAGGACATGAAACTTCAGGACTGCAGGGGTAGGGAGAGGGTATGCCCACATTTGTCATCAGTCCCCACTCAGGAGGCAAAGGCAGGGGAATCTCAAGTTCCAGCTTGCATGAGTAACATAGTGAGTTCAAGACTAGCTTACACAAGTCAAGTGAGATGCTATCATACAACAAAAGAGAAACAGAACCCACAAATAACAACAAAACATCTGTCCAAGGCTTCCCACACCACACGATTGATTGTCCACAATGATGGATCTCATCTGTGTTATCCAGGATGCCAGGGGCCATTCCTCCTGGCTTTCATACAACTTCTTTCTCAGGATTTGAGCTGAGCTTGAGGACATCAACCATGTGAGAATCATCATGGCCTCCTGAGATGCCAAAGCAACATCTAGGAACTTCAGAAGACCCTTCAGTCCCCTCCCCATATTTAACCCATCTCTTTATAAGGAACAGGCTGTTGGTCAGAACTACCCACCAGCCACAGAGGAGATTCATAATAGACATCCAGGCTTGTGACTCCAGTAATCTCCCCCGGAGGAGCAATTATAAGATGTCACAGAATGAAGCTGCTTTCCGGGTCTTTAACATGGCAGAAGCATTGGAAAGTCCTGTTCTGACAGATAGGCACATGACTGGAAGCAGTAACCAAATATGTCCACAAGGGCGCAGTAGTGCATCTCGCCAGCAGCTGGAGTTGGTCTTCAACCACCAAACAGTACTTCAAAGTACTTCATCGTGTTAGCGCAGAAGGCAGATAGCTTTATAACTTGATGTGCTTTCAAACTACATTCTTAGGCTGGGAATGTAATTTAGTTGGTGAAGTGCTTGCCGAGTGTGGTGGTTTGAATAGGAATGGCGAGGCTGGAGAGATGGCTCAGTGATTAAGAGTACTGACTGTTCTTCCAGAGGACTCGAGTTCAATTCCCAGCATCCACATGGCAGCTAACAGCTGTCTGTAACTCCAAGATCTGACACTCTCACATAGAGATACATGCAGGCAAAATACCAATGTACGTAAAAATAAATAAATAATAAAAAAGAATAGGAATGGCATCAACAGACTCATGTGTTTGAATACTTGGCCCCAGGGAGTGGCACAATTAGGAAGCATAGCCTTGTTGGAGGAACTGGGTCACTGAAGGAAGATTAATAAAAATTCAGAGAGAGAGAGCAGTCTCCACCCGGACTCCGCCATGTTGAGTCTTGTGGGGCGTGTGGCCCTTCAGCTACCCCAGGCGCAGCTTCTCCTGTGAGCCGCACCCACCGCCGTCCATCCGGCCAGAGACTATGCGGCGCAGACGTCTCTGTCGCCGAAGGCTGGCACTGCCACCGGGCAAATCGTGGCGGTCATTGGCACTGTGGTGGACGTCCATTTTGATGAGGGATTACCGCCCATCCTAAATGCCCTGGAACTGCAGGGTAGGGAGACCAGACTGGTTTTAGAGGTGGCCCAGCACTTGGGGGATGGTACTGAAGGCTTGGTTAGAGGCCAGAAAGTACTGGATTCAGGTGTGCCAATCAAAATTCCCATTGGTCCTGAGACCTTGGGCCAAATCATGAATGCCAACAGAGAACCTATTGATGAGCGAGGTCCAATCAAAACCAAACAATTTGCTCCCATTCATGCTGAAGCTCTTGAGTTCATAGAGATGAGTGTTGAACAGGAAATCCTGGTGACTGGTATAAAGGTTGTGGATCTGCTGACTGTATGCCAAAGGGGGCAAGATCGAACTCTTCAGTGGGGCTGGCGTTGGAAAGACATTTCTGATCATGGAGTTAATCAACAATGTCACTAAAGCCCATGGTGGTTACTCTGTGTTTGCTGGTGTTGTTAAGAGAACCTGTGAGGGCAATGATTTATATCATGAAATGATTGAATCTGGTGTTATCAACCTAAAAGATGCCATCTCCAAGGTGGTGTTGGAATATGGTCAGATGAATGAACTTGGTATAGGAGGTCCTTCTTTCTATGTGTTGCATTCATTGGTGAATAAAGAAAACTGCCTTGGCCTTTTGATAGGGCAGGACTTAGATAGGCTGGGAAAAGAGAACAGAATGCTGGGAAGAAGAGAGACAGAGAGCCGCCACCCGTAAGCTACAACCTCTTGGTGACACACAGATTATTGAAATTGGTTGAATCAAGATGTGAGAGTTAGCCAATGAGAGGCTAGAACTAATGGGCCAGGCAGTAATTAAATGAATACAGTTTCTGTGTAATTATTTCGGGAGTTAAGCTAGCCGGCTGCCCAGGAGCTAAGCAGGATGGAACAAGGGACCCGTGTTCCTTTTACTACAGATTGGCTGCCCAATGTGGCTGACTAACTCCATGTAAAATCTGAGAGGGCTTGAAAAGAAATTCTAGACACAAATAGAGAGTTTAACACAGCTTTTTGCTGTTTGTGTGCCACAGAGAGAATTTCCTGACTCAGCAGCCATAAAAAAAAGCCGCGGTGGTTTTAAAATGCCGGCTTTCTGCCAGCGCAACCTCTGTCTCTTGCAGGAGACAGAATTTGAATGGGGTTTGTGAGTAAAGTGCTATGGCTTGCTTGATGGCAATGTGGACTGCTCTGTGCCTGGAACTGTGCACAGCTCAGGGGCACCAAATGGCTCTGAAGCAGGAGCGGCTCCGCCTTGCTGAACTGTGCTGATCTCAGGCAGGAACTATCGTAATTATCATAATAACAGCACAGTTAAGATTTATACTGGGCAGGAAACAGGCAGTACCGTATTACCACTAC
Source organism: Ondatra zibethicus (assembly GCA_004026605.1). Lineage (NCBI taxonomy): Eukaryota > Metazoa > Chordata > Mammalia > Rodentia > Cricetidae > Ondatra > Ondatra zibethicus. The sequence continues at coordinate 80,134 of PVIU01007222.1, read as the reverse complement.
ATGGCACAACTTAAGTTTTTAAGAAGTGCTTAGCATTTTAAGAAGTGCTCCTGGATAGTAAAGAATTACAGATTCACAATAGAACAGATTCAGACATAAAAGACCTCTAAATAGGTCACACTGTTGAATAAAGTTACATAGTAGGCTTAAAAGGGAAAGGAAATAAAGAGTATACAGAGATGTTTTTTAAAAAGGGTAAAGTCTTTAAAGAGACAGAGTACAGATAGTCATAGATTAAAAAAAATAAGCCACGTAAAAATGGAAAATTCACAGAATGTCTGGATTATGTATTTTATTGTGTTTTCTTTAAATTTTTTGACTGTAAAGGAGCTAAGTACAGAGAGAATTTTCATTGTATGGGCTGCCAAACTAAACCAACATATATGTTCTAAAGGTATCATGACTTCCAAGTTTGGGTCTAAAGATATGGTGCTTTGGAAAAGAGGTTCTTCTTCTTCTTCTTTTTTTTTTTTTTTTACAGAGGATGAGAACCTGTGGATTGCTTCAAGACCAATGTGGTTTCATAGACCACGGCCTCCTGAAAGGTCACTGTGATCACCTTCAGAAAATTACTTCACTTAACTGGTGACTGAAATGAACCTAGTACTTAGGATACACCATGAAAGACCTGATTAACAGCACCCCATATAGCAGGAAGAAGTTTGGAGAGAAAAAACTATGCCCATATTCCTAAATATTGTTTATAAATGTTCTTTTACATTTAAAGGGGGATATGAATAATTTACAATGGTTTAAATTTTGCTTTATTAATATATATTTAAGGTCAATTTTGTTATATGTATATGTATATTTCTGATCTTGATTAAGGTATTATGATTATGTGCTCATTTAAAAGTGTAATGTATAATTAGGAAGTATTAGGTTGTTAATGGATAATCATCAATAATAATCAAGTTTGTAGCCATGTTAGTTAGATTTTTCTAGATATATAGAGATATATTTCAGTTAGGTAGGCATTCTTCATATTTTTCAAAGACTACAGAATATGGCATTTTAAATATTTTCATAACTTAGGGCTTTTCATGACAATGAGACACGTCTGCTCCTGGCAGCACCAAGCTACTTCCTGAGGAAAATGGGCATCAAAGAGGCTCCTTATGGAGTTTGTTAGCCATTTGGGCAAGAAAGTGCTCTTGCCAGGACTGTTGCATAAACTGGACACAAAGAACCCGCAGAGAGAGGACTGCTGAACTTGCTTAAAGGTGAGATGATCCTTTGGGGTTCCTGATTCATGAAAGAGTCTGTGAGACATTCTGCAGGATACAAAAGAAAGTGACTGAACTGTCTTTGAAATTTCTGGCTTTATGAAAAAGTCTGCTGTATACTATGGGCCTGTAGGCTGAAGATGGATGCCACAACGGTACAGAGGAACTTTGGGTGACTGTCCAGGAAGCCAGATGTCTCTGTCATTTCTAGAGTTTTGGAAGGTGCTTACTTCTTGTTTACTTAGGTAATATTATATCCTTCTGGAGTCTTTGATGGAGTTGAAGAATAGATAGATAGTTTTCCATTGTTACGAAAAAAGATAAAATAGATCTAAATATGGTAACTGTAGTTCTTGCTTAATAACTGTTTTGTTATATGTAATTTTACTATGTTAAAATGAAAGCCTTTCTTTTTTGTTTAAACAGAAAAAGGGAAATGGTGTAGGAGGTCCTTCTTTCTATGTGTTGCATTCATTGGTGAATAAAGGAAACTGCCTTGACCTTTTGATAGGGCAGGACTTAGATAGGCTGGGAAAAGAGAACAGAATGCTGGGAAGAAGAGAGACAGAGAGCTACCGCCATGAAGCTGCAAGGTCAGACACGCTGAATCTTTCCCCGTAAGCCACGACCTCTTGGTGACACACAGATTATTGAAATTGGTTGAATCAAGATGTGAGAGTTAGCCAGTAAGAGGCTAGAACTAATGGGCCAGGCAGTAATTAAATGAATACAGTTTCTATGTAATTATTTTGGGAGTTAAGCTAGCCTGCTGGATGGGAGTTGGGCCAGACGGAACAAGGGGCCTGCGCTCCTTTCACTACACGAACCACCTGGTGCTCGTGCCCAGATAGCTCTGACTGGTCTTACCGTTGCTGAATACTTCAGTGACCAAGAAGGTCAAGATATCTTGCTGTTTATAGACGACATCTTCTGCTTCACCCAGGCTGGCTCAGAGGTGTCTGTCTGCCTTATTGGGCAGAATCCCTTCTGCTGTAGGCTGCCAGCCCACCCTAGCCACTGACACGGGTACAATGCAGGAAAGAATCACCACCACCAAGAAGGGATCTATCACCTCTGTGCAGGCTATCTATGTGCCTGCTGATGACTTGACTGATCCTGCCCCTGCAACTACCTTTGCCCATTTGGATGCCACTACTGTGCTGTCTCATGCTATTGCTGAGCTGAGCATCTATCCAGCTGTGGTTCCTGGACTCCACCTCTCTAATTATGGATCCAAATATTGTTGGCAGTGAGCATTATGATGTTGCACAAAGGGTGCAGAAGATCCTGCAGGACTACAAATCTCTCCAGGACATCATTGCCATCTTGGGTGTGGATGAACTTTCTGAGGAAGATAAGTTGACTGTGTCCCAGGCAAGAAAAATACAGCGCTTCTCGTCTCAGCCATTCCAGGTTGCTGAGGTCTTCACAGGACATATGGGAAAGCTGGTTCCCTTGAAGGAGACCATTAAAGGATTCCAAAGATTTTGGCCGGTGACTATGACATCTCCCAGAACAAGCTTTCTATATGGTGGGACCCACTGAAGAGGCTGTGGCAAAGGCAGATGAGCTGCCAGAAGAGCATCTTGTGGGTCCATTTTCTGCGAACTCACTCTGTCCTGTATTCTCCGTGCTGAAAGCTCAGTTTCTGTGTAGGCCGCACAAGAGCCTGATTGAAGATGTGATGTCCCATCTGAAGAGTATTTAAAGTTTTCAATAGAGTGTATACCCCTAAAAAAATTTCAGAGAGAGAAATTCAGGGTTCAACTTGAAGATCCGAAAAGTAAAAGCCAGCCACTGGCTCTTACCTCAACCTCTGACCAAATTGGCAATCCTGGAATCTCTGAGAGCTGTCTCTCCACCCCCCTCTTATATTTCTCTCTAGGGCTGGGATTAAAGGCGTGCACCACTGGGATTAAAGGCATGCACCACCCGATTTCTGTGGCAACTAGTGAGGCTACTTGGATTAAAGATGTGTGACATTATGGCTACTGGGATTAAAGGTATGTGACCACTGGGACTGTTTTACTCTCAGATCTTCAGGCAGTCTTTATTTATTAAAATACAGTTGAAAAGCCACTACATTTCCCCTTTTGTCTGAAAAAAAAGAAGGCTATAACTAACATAAGAAAACTATATATAGTACTGAAAACAGCCTGGTACTGGCATCAGAACAGACAGGAGGACCAATGGAACCGAATAGAAGATCTGGATATCAATCCACACATCTTCGAACACCTGATCTTTGATAAAAAAGCAAAAAGTATCAAATGGAAAAAAGAAAGCATATTGAACAAGTGGTGCTGGCATAACTGGATATCAACATGTAGAAAAATGAAAATAGACCCATATCTATCACCATGCACAAAACTCAAGTCCAAATGGATCAAAGACCTCAACATAAAACCAGCCACACTGAACCTTATAGAAGAGAAAGTGGGAAGTACACTTGAACACATTGGCACAGGGAACCACTTCCTCAATAGAACCCCAGCAGCACAGACACTGAGAGAAACAATAAATAAATGGGACCTCCTGAAACTGAAAAGCTTCTGTAAAGCAAAGGACACGGTCAACAAGACAAAATGACAGCCTACAGAATGGGAAAAGATCTTCACTAACCCCACATCAGAGAGAGGTCTGATTTCCAAAATATACAAAGAACTCAAGAAATTGGACACCAAAAGAACACATAATCCAATAAAAAAACGGAGTAAAGAACTCTCAACAGAGGAATCTTATATGATTGAAAGACACTTAAGGAAATGTTCAACATCCTTAGTCATCAGAGAAATGCAAATCAAAACAACTCTGAGATTCCATCTAAGACCTGTAAGAATGGCCAAGATCAAAACCACTGATGACAACTTATGGTGGAGAGGTTGTGGGGAAAAGGGAACACTTCTGCATTGCTGGTGGGAATGCAAGCTGGTACAACCCCTTTGGATGTCAGTGTGGCGATTTCTCAGAAAATTAGGAAACAACCTTCCTCAAGACCCAGTAATACCACTTTGGAGTATATATCCAAAGGATGCTCAATCGTGCCACAAGGACATGTGCTCCACTATGTTCATAGCAGCTTTGTTTGTCATAGCCAGAACCTGGAAACAATCTAAATGCCCCTAGAATGAAGAATGGATAAGAAAAATGTGGTACATTTACACAATGGAATACTACACAGCAGAAAAAAAATAACGACAGCTTGAATTTTGCAGGAAAATGGATGGAACTAGAAAACATTATTTTGAGTGAGGTAACCCAGATACAGAAAGACAATCATCACATGTACTCACTCATAGGTGGTTTATAAACATAAATCAAAGAAAACCAGCCTACAAACCACAATCCCAGAGAATTTAGACAACAATGTGGACACTAAGAGAGACTTACATAGATATTATCTACATGGGAAGTAGAAAGTATAAAAAGACACGATCTCCTGAGTAAATTGGGAGCATGGGGACCTTGGGGGAGGATTGAAGAGGGAAGGGGAGAGGCAGGGAGGGGAGCAGAGAAAAATGTAGAGCTCAATAAATATCATAGGAAAAAAAGTCCTTGAGACAGGAGACAGGTGATGATAGGCTTAAGGCCTCGGTGGTGGGTTTCAGAAGTAGGAAACTGGGGTCTGGAAGGGAAGGATGAAGGGTCTTTAAGGCAAATTAGCACTGGCTGGTGGTGAGTAGCAATCACAGGAGTAGAAGTGTCCCATACTTGGGGATCCACTGGATAAGGGAGTGAAGGGACAGAACAGTCTAGGGTAGGAACCTGAGAGGCTGTTAAAGTGAGAAGCAAGTGTGACTCAGTAGAGTGTGTGTGGGCTAAGGTGAGTGTGGCCCTGAATCAGCTAAGGATATCTCGACCCATTAGAGAAGCTGGGCAAGCAGGTATCACTAGGAAAGAATGGTAGAAAAATTGTCCTGCAAGAATGCAGGGCAGTGGCAAAGTTTTAAGTGGGGAGGAATGGGTTCCGTCTACCCCCATAGCTGAAATTCGTGAGGGGAAAATAAGGCTGGAGTGAGATGTTAGAACAGAATAGGTAGCTCCCGTGTCCAGAATAAAAGTAATGCAGCTTCACCCTAGGCTTGGATAGGGATATGGGATAAACCAAGTCTGGGCAGCGTCAATCCTCTGCAAGACTGAGAAGTTTGAAGTCTGGCACAGTTTCACTTGCCAATGTTGGTAGGCTGGACCTCTGTGGCATGGCATAGAGGACAAGTCCGCACAGAGGCATTGTGATTTCCAGTGTCCAGGTTGCTGGCAGATAGGGCATAACCTCGGAGGAGGTGTAGTGCAATATTATGCCACATGACCATTTAGGCCACACTTGAAACAGCTTGCCTGTGAGGTTGACTTAGGCTGGGCTCTATCAGTGTAGAGCCTTGTGGTTGGCTTCCCTTGTCCCCTTCCTGCAACCTTAGGGCAGCTGCTAAAGCCGCCTGGGCCTGTAGGTTAGCTGCCTGTTGTAGCCTTGTCTGTTGGGAAGACTCAACTGTTTCTTCTCGGGCATTAAAAACTTTAAAGGCCATTTTCACCAATTCTCATATAGGGGTTTGGGGACTGTCCTCAACCTTTCTTAACTTTTTCCTAATATCTGGTGCTGACTGAGAAATAAAATGGGTAGCCAAGACCGTGGCTCCTGCTGGGGAGGCTGGATCTAGCCTGGTATATTGGACCATGGTCTCTTGTAACTGATTTTAAAAAACGGCTGGATTTTCATCTGCTAGCTGTGTAATGTCTCGGAGTTTGTCAAAATTAACTACTTTTTCCGAGACCATTTCCATACCCTGAAGGAGACAACAGGCCATGATGTCCCGCCTCTGTAGGCCGCTTTGGCCGGGTTGGTAGTCCCAGTGTGGCTCTGAGGCCGCTCTGGCCGGGTTGGTAGTCCCAGTGTGCTTCTGTGGCCGGCACAGCCACTTCTCCCACAGGGACTGTGCTGTCTATCAAATGGGTCTGCTCTGCACACTGCCTAGCTGCTACCTGAATTCTACTTCGCTCCTCAGGAGTGAGAGTAGAAGCTTGGATGATGTAATAGTCATGCCAGGTGAGATCGTAGGTCTGGGACAAATAACGAAACTCTTTGATATAAGCAGAAGGATTAGTAGAAAAGGAACCTAGCCACTTTTCTGAGAGAGATCTGGTAGACAAAAGGGAACATGAACTTTCATAATGCCATCGACTCCCGCCACCTCCCTAAGAGGACAGAGAAGGGCGGAGCTGTGGTGGGATCTGATTTGGGAAGGATTGGGAGGGCCTAGCCCAGTGTGCAGAGGGGGTCCAAGGGTGGGGAGATGAGGTAGGAGGGGAAGGGGAAGATTGGGTGAGTTGGAAGTTGACCTTGAACCTGCGGATTGGGAAGGGAGGGGGTAGACAGGGATAGGGAAGGAGAGGAATGTGGAGAATGTTGCTACACATGAGGGGGTTGGGTAGTGTGGGCTTGAGGGAGGGGGAGGGGCCAGTGCCTCTGGCTGCATGGTCCAGCTGGAATTGTCAGGGTCCCAATTCCAGATGACCAGGGATTTGGAGGCTTCGCAGCCCTAGCGACCAAGACTGGTGATGTGAGACACTGGCTACTAAGGGAAGGGCGAAAGTGCAGAGCCCCAAAACCATGGATATATGTAAGCTCTGCCCATTTGTCTTTACAGCGGCAAAAATTTTCAAGGTCCCAGAGGACGGTAAGCTCAAGACTTCCTTCTGGTGGCCAATGTGTCCCATAGGCCAAATCTTAGTGCATAGGGAAATTAGTCGCTCGGGACAGATTGTATCAGACAGGCTCAATTTATAAAGATTTTGTAAGAGGCATCCCAGGGGTGACAGCAGATCTGGCTTTGAACTGCAAGTGCCCATTTTAAAATCTATGCCCAACCAAGTGGCCTAAGTCTATTACAGCGCGTCTGCTAAAATAGCTTTAAGGCCCAATGGGGTTGTGGAAATTGAATGCTGGGCGTCCCTAAAGCAAACAAAGTCCACCTCAGCTAGGCCCAGTCTTGCCGGACTAGTCGCTGCTGAGATCAAACTCTTGACATGAGCTCGTGGCTTCAACAAGAGTCCTATAATTGACAAAAGTAAGTACGAATGGGTTGCCTAAGCCCTATAGCATACACAAGAAAAAGGGACTCACCAAGACACAGCCGCTGTAGCCCAGGAGCCGGTTTTAGCATGGCATGGAGAGCTCAGATTGTGGACTAGGGGGCTTTCGATGTGTGGCCACATGGAAAGGCTGCCCTATCCCAGTTGGGCCTCCAAGATGTTAGGAATTTTTCCTAACGTGAGTTCTCTGCCGATACAAAAATCCCAATCAAGCCAAATCACAACAAGCCAAATTAAAAAATATCCAGATTTATTGGATATTTGTGGGATTCCTGCGCTCTTGGGTGTCCCCGAGGGGGAATCTGGAGGCCGCTAACATAGCCACCAGGGGGAAGGAAAAGAGACCATGAGGAAACTTTCCAGGGAAGCAGTTTAAATGGTCATGGTCAAGATTTTGGCAGGCTCGTCTTGACCCTCCTCTGGGAAGGGGTCAAGACTTGGCTGGTGCAGGAACGGGTCCTCCAAAGATGAAGGCCAGAGACAGGGGCTTACAGTACCCACGTCAGGTGATTCACAACTGTCTGTAACTTCAGCTGCAGAGGACCCAACACCTCTGGCCTCTGTGCTCTGGCACTTGTGTGTATTACTTACATGCAGACATACACACCTACACATGATTAAAAATTATAAAAATAAATATTAAAAAACACTCTTAATGAGCAGTGACTGTGACTCTTTCTAGCAGAAATCACTGGTATTTTCATACTCCTATTGTCAAAGAATAAAATTAACCTAATTAAGAACAAAGAAAATTACACTCATTTTGGGCACAAATTTAAGCAACATTTTTCCCCTTCTTTTAAGACAGAGTATTGTGTAGTCCAGGATGGACCCAAAATTACTATGTAGCCAAGGATGACCTTGAATATCTGACCTTTGTTCCTCCATTCTCCAAGTTCTGGAATTACAAGTGTGTACCACTACTCCCAGTTTATCCAGTACTTGCGATTGAACCCAGGATTTTATGCATACCAGGCAAGCACTTTACCATCTGAGCTACATGTCCAATTCTCAAGCAATCCTGAAAATCCTGAAAAGAATCAGAAACCATATTACTTCCCTTCCAGAGATAAATGAGAGAATTCAAGGAGAGATATGTTTCAGGACATCAAGGCCTATGTGACTGCCCACTGGTGCTCTTCCACAGGACCAGGGTTCAATTGCTAGCACCTACACAGTGGCTCACAATCTTCTCTCATTCCAGTTCCAGGGGAATCCTTAGGCACCGAATGTGCATACTGCATAGATACCTGTACACACAAAACAAAAATACATAAAATCTTTTTTTTGTTGCTGTTGTTGGGTTTTATTTTGTTTATTTTTCCTTTTTTTTTTGAGATTATATAGCCCTGACTGTCCTGGAACTCACTCTGTAGATCAGGCTGCCTCTGCCCCCTGAGTTGGGGGAACTAAAGCCATGTGCTACTATGCTCGGTTTAAATAAAACCTCAAAAAAAAAAGCACCATACTAGGAGTGGGGGACACTGCATATAGAAAAAGAAGAAAAAAACTTGGGACTGTAGAGTTTACTCAGTGATTAAGTCATTGGCTGTTCTTCCAGAGGTTCAGGGTTCAATTCCTGGCGTTCAATGGCAGTTCACATTGTCTGTAACTCCAATTTCAGGGGCTCTAATGTCCTCTTCTGACCTCTGTAGACACCTGACACTGGTGGTGTACAGAGATGCATGCAGGGAAAACACCCATACACATAAAAATTAAAAAAAACCTTTGAAAACAAAACTGGAAATAAAAAATCTATTAACTATTTTTTTTTTGAGACCAGGTTTCTCTGTAGCTTTGGAGCCTGTCCTAGAACTAGCTCTTGTAGACCAGGCTGGCCTCGAACTCACAGAGATCTGCCTACTCTGCCTCCCGAGTGCTGGGATTAAAGGCATGCACCACCACTGCTAGCTTTGTTTGTTTGCTCATTTGTTCGTTTTCTCAGGATACCTATTGACTACGGTAGTTTATTGCTGAGGGCAGTACCAAGAGCCTCTTATATTTTAAGCAGGCCTACACAGTTTCTTCTTGAATAAAAGTCTGCTCCCTGAAGCTTCGCTGTCTCCTCAAATGTGCAGAGAATTATTTTGTACCACCATCAGCATGTGCTCTCCTCCCCACGAAACAGAACCTGTCACTGGTCAGAACACAAGCACATGGCCGGGCGGCGGTGGCACACACTTTTAATCCCAGCACTTGGGAGGCAGAGACAGGAGGATCTCTTTGAGTTCGAGGTCAGCCTGCTCTACAAGAGCTAGTTCCAGGACAGGCACCAAAAGGTACAGAGAAACCCTGTCTTGAAAATCATATATATATGTAATATAATATATATGTAATATAAAATGAGCACAGGTCAGAAGCTGGGCCAATCCCCAGCCTTCCCTGGGACTTTTTCTACTACTGGTAGGTAGGCAGGAATAAAGCAGATTGAGGCTCGAGGAGGAACACATTTCTTTTAAACTAGACTAGCTTTCTGCACATAGAACCCAAACCCCTGCTTGATATTGGCTGTTTCTGAAGTTCCTCGGGATTAGGCCTGATAGGATTTATGACTGGAGGGTAAATATGTTAGAATTCACTTTTAAATTATTCATAGCATTACTGTAAACACATAAACTGAAGCATGATCTCAAAAAATGCTCAGTGTTGTTACCAGCACTTGAATGTGGGATGGGTTGCTTCATGGATGTGAGTCTTTTGAACTGTATGAAAGGGCCAGGGCAGAGTTGATGAGAAATTACTGTCTTGGGCAGTCTTGGAATAGTTTGTCTGAGAACACTGAGATCATGACTCCTTTCCTCTCCTCACCTTGCAACCAGAATCTTAGAAAATATCTATAGCAGATCCAGACAGTTAGGAGCTGGGCCTTGAACAATGTTGCTTTATATTGTAAGGACATGGATGATTTTAAGAAGCTTTATTTGATCAGGATCTGGTTAAGACACATGCCCTTTGCAACATCATAGGAGTCAGCAGGGAAAAAAACCAACTGTCCCTAGAAGCCCCCGTCAACACCCAGCTTTGATGTCTAGATGGGAGCAGAAAATAACTGCCCCGGCCGGGGGGGGGGGCATGCGCAGGAGCAGAAGTAGCCGCTTAAAGCAGGAACGGGGTATGCAGAAGTAATCCACACCCTGTTCTCAGCAAAACTAGCCTTCTTGACCCTGAGTAAACCTGGCTTGCGGTTTTTGCCTATATAATGTCAACCCCAAATGATGAGGGGGCCTCTTCCCTACTGTTCTGCGTTGAGTAGTGGTAGAGCCCCCAGCCTGGCTAGAGAGCGCACTGAATAAACCTTGCTTTTGCATTCTGGGACTTGAGTGGATCCTGGTGGTGGTTTCTCTGGGGGTCTCAGCTTGGGCACAACAATATAGGACATGAAAAGGTGAACTAAGCCAGGCAGTGTGGCCCATGCCTTTAATCCCAGCACTTGGGAGGCAGAGGCAGGCAGATCTCAAATGAGTCTGAGGAGCCTGGTCTACAAAGTGAGTTTCAAGACAGCCAGAGCTATTACACAGAGAAACCCTGTCTTGAAAAAAAAAAGGGGGGGCAGCTCGATACCAGAGAGGATGAAGGTGTTTGCTACCAAGTCTGGGAACCTGAGTTGAATCCCTGGGATCCACACAGTAGAAGAAAAGATCCAACTCCCACAGCTGTCCTCTGATCTCCACAAACTTGCCATGGTACATATGTGTGCATGCAAACACACACACACACACACACACACACACACACACACACTAAATAAATAAATAAATAAATGTAATTAAAATTTTTCACAGTATATGGTGGTGCATGATTTTAACCCTAGCATTCAGAAGGCAGAAGCAGGTGGATGGATCTCCGAGTTCCAGGCCAGCCAGGGTGACACAGTGAGATCCTGTCTGAAATGGTTTGTTTATTTATTTAGGGGCTAAAGATATGACTCAGTAGTTGAGTGTGCTTACTGATCTTAAAGAAGACCAGGCATGCATACATACATATTTTAAAAAATAAATCTTTTAGATATATTTTTAAGATTATTCATCAAATAATTCTTTAATATTTATTTATTTTATTATTGTATGTATATGAATGTTTTGCTGATATGATGTGGGATTCCCTTCTGTATGCTGTGAATACCACTGGTTAATAAAGAATTTGTTTTGGCCAATGGCTTAGTAGAACAGAGGTAGGCGGGGAAAACTAAACTGAATGCTGGGAGAAAGAAGGCTGAGTCAGTTAGAAGCCATGTAGCCCCACTGGAGACGGAACTTTACTCGGTAAGCCACAGCCACATGGAGATACACAGATTAGTAGAGATGGGTTAGTTTAGGATATGAGTTAGTCAGAAATACGCTTAAGCTATTAAGTATTGCAAGTAATAATTTTGGGAGTCTGGGTTGCCGGGAAATGAACAAGCTGTCTTGCACTACACTGATATGTATGTATCTTTACTGCATATGTGCCTGGCACCCAAAGTCTTTCAGAAGAGGGACTATCAGATCACTGGGGCTAGAGTTACAGAAGATTGTGAGAAGCCATTTGGGTGCGGGGAACTGAACCTGGGTTTTCTGCAGAGCTATCTCTCCAGCACAGACTCTGATTTCTTGTTAGTCATTCCTGGGATGTATCAAGGGATTTCTTAGGCATCTGGAAGAGCAGGCCTGAGTGGGAAAGCAGCAGCCTTGGCTCCTCCATTGGCCACAGGTTCACAGCTTTTTTAAAAGAAGGCAACAATCTTAACTCCTGCTAAGGCTGCCACTTAGACCTGGTTCCGTGCCGAAGCCATGGCTCTTTCAACTTTGCAAACTCAAAATTACAAGCCTCTCGGTCATGCAGATTATAGGTTACACCCAGAGTTCCCTCCCTCAGCAAGGCAAACAGCAGAAAAGCCAGCCCCAACTTGATTTTCTGTCTTCTTCTCTCTCATTGGACTTTGCTAAAAGTAGCAAGATCAGAAACTAGGACCATTCAGAATTTTCTTACTGTTTCTGATCTCCATTACTACATCTCAAAGTTATATCCTCAGTGTGTAAGCGATCAGCCTTCCAGCGCTGGAAGATTGCCCCATGAAACCACAGCTGCTGGTCGCTGCAACCTCAGGTGGTTCCTCCAGGTAAATGTGGGCTCACTCTGTACTTCAGTTTAGTTAAGAGAGCATGCAGGAAGTGATACTCACCAGCTGTAGGCCTGCACCTTAAGGATGGCTAGCAATGTCTGATTTTTGCATTCTCAGGATCTAGCTATACATGAAGAAACTCATGTTTGGACAATGTGGTCAGGGAGGACACGGTCATTTGGTTGAGGTACCACATGTGTTAGCAAAGTCATCCTGAACACTTAGCCTGAGGTACCATTTCAAAGCAAGCAGACCTAGGGTGCTAAGCTCCCAGATGAGACTAGAGGGAATGGGTTAGTCAAAGGGAGGAAGCAGTCTGCAGCTGATTTTCATGCAGTGGTCCCTGCTCCCCCACTGTGCCCGCCCCCACCCCGTAACTGAAGTCTGAAGATGCCAAATGGGAAACTCCAGAAATAAATTATTCATGTTGTGCTCAAAAAAAAAAAATGAGGCTACGATTGTAGTTCAGCCAACAGACTGCTTGCTTAGCACCGCCACACTCTGGGTTCTGTCCCTAGCCCCTTATAAAAGCAGGTGTGTGATGCGTCCCACAGTCTGAGCACTGGGAAGCAGAGAGAGGTCATCTTCAGCTACACAGCATGTTTGGAACCAGCCTGAAACCCTGTCTCACGCAAATATTTACATGCACACACACCAAATAGAAATTAAAAATTCATACTTTAAATACTTTCTAAACAATATGGTGATAATTATTCTATTTTTATTAGTCATTGTTCCCAATGTCTTACTGTGCCTAATTTAAACTTGTCATAGGGGGCTGGAGAGATGGCTCAGCGGTTAAGAGCACTGACTGCTCTTCCAGAGGACCCAGGTTCAATTCCCAGCACCCACATGGCAGCTCACAACTGTCTGTAACTCCTATTCCAGGGGATCTGACACCTTCACACCAATGCACATAAAATAAAGTTAAATAAACCGTAAAAAAATTTTAAAAATACATGACGTAAAAGACATAAAATAGAAAGTAAAAATATTAAAATAAATTTTAAATGTTTTCTATTATTTTAACACTAATTTTAAAATGAATTTGGAGGCTAGAGAATAGTCTCAGCAGTTTAGAGCTCTTTCAGAAAGCCCAAGTTTAGCTGGGCCATGGTGGCGCACGCCTTTAATCCCAGCACTCTGGAGGCAGAGGCAGGCGGATCTCTGTGAGTTTGAGACCAGCCTGGGCTACAGAGCTAGTTCCAGGACGGGCTCCAAAGCCACAGAGAAACCCTGTCTCAAAAAAAAAAACCAAAAAAAATAAATAAATAAAGTTAAATAAATCATAATAAATTATCAAAAAATAAATAAACTTGTCTTGGAACATAACTCCCCCATAGAAAACAGGGGTGTTGATGCAAAATACAGATCTCACTCCAAAGGGAAATGAGAGAGCCAAATATGAATAACCAGGGTCCAAGAAACACAGAGTCAGGTTGCCTTGAATGATATAGTCTGCATGGAAATAGTTCTGTGAATGTTTATAGTCACATAAAATGACTGTCATAAATCAACTCATTTATCAAATACATTTTTGGGGGAAGCAAAGCAGAGAAAGCTCTGCTATAAGTGTTTGAGACAGCCTCATGAGACCAGGCTGGCCTCAAACCCTGAAACATAACATAACCTTGAACTGGCTCCTGATCCTTCAGGCTATGCTTCCCAAGTGCTGGGATGACAGTGTGCACCACCAAGCACAGCTCTGCTATGGGTTTTCAATGCTATCTGATGACATCCTTAACTGTTGGTTTGGTGGAAGGCAGCAGTCTGCTAAACTAATATATTCTAGTGGTTTTACCTAAAGATCAAAAGGGATGTCAGATCAGATGGAGAAATGGACACGAAGTAGCCATTAACAGGACTAGATAGTCAAGATCATTTGGATCTCAATCTGTAACATTTCCACTCTTTACAAGCAGGAAGCTCTAAACTTTCAATAATCTTGAAATCTTCAACATGTGTATAGCCTTTCCAGGAACTTCCATGCTGTGGGATAACCCTTCTGTATGCTGTGAATATGTTTTATTCTCATTGGTTAATAAAGAAGCTGCTTTGGGCCGGAGGAAATAAGCTCCACCAGGAGCAAAAGCCAGGAGCAAATCCAGCCCTGGGAGCCAACCCAGTCCTGAGACACTGGCAGACCAGGATTGAGCCAACGACCTGACTCAGAGTCTGCGACCTACACTGGAACCGGAGTGGGACTGAACCAGTTACCTAAGACAAAGAGAGAACAAGCTCCACCAGGAGCAGAAGCTGGGAGCAAACCCAGGACACGAGTGGATCAGGATTGAACCAATGACCAGATCCAGAGTCAGTGAACGCCACCAGAACAGGTCTAACTCCAAGACAGGAACTTCTGCAAGAGGAGATCCACACCAAGATTTACAGAAACAGATCAAAGCCAGCAGCCAAGACCAAAGTAAGTCTGAGACAGCAAACTCCAAAGGAGCAGACCAAAACACAGGAGCACTAAGCTACCTCCAGGAACAGGAATAACCAATGGGGTAACTAGAACTGTGACACTGACTGTACCATGAGGAAAACGATCTTAGCTATTGATCTACTGGCACCTAGAAGATTATTCAACAGAATCTCAGACAGCACCAACCACACCAATTAGAGGAAAAGATGAGTAGAAAAGGTAAGATCAAAAGCTACACCACATAGAGCAACACAATACCAGTGAAACCCAAAGACCCTACAAAAGTAAGACCTGAACTACCAAATATGGATGACCCAGAAGAAAATGATCTAAAAAAAAAACCACAAGAGAATATCTGAAATTCTTAAAGATAAAATGAGAAATTACCTTAAAGAAATAGAAGAAAAACAAACGAAAAATTGGAAGATATCACCAAATCACTTAAAGAAAACCAAGAAAAAGAACTCAAATATATAACAGAAACTATTAAGGACTTGAAAACTGAGATAGAAAAAATAAAGAAAACACAAGCCAAAGGAATTATAGAAACAGAAATCATAAGGAAAAGAGCAGGAACCACAAATGCAAGTACGAACAACAGAATACAAGAAATGGAAGAGAGAATCTCAAGTGCAGAAGATAAAATAAAGGAAATAGACTCATCAGTTAAAGAAAACATTAAATCTAACAAAAGCTTAACCCAAAATATCCATGAAATATGGGACAACATAAAAAGGCCAATTCTTAGAATAATAGGTATAGAAGAAGGAGAAGAAAGTCAACTCAAAGGCACGGAAAATTTATTTAACAAAATCATAGAAGAAAACTTTCCCTACCTAAAGGAAGATATGCCTATGAAGATACAAGAAGCTTACAGAACACCAAATAGATTGGCT
Organism: Ondatra zibethicus; assembly: GCA_004026605.1. Classification (NCBI taxonomy): domain Eukaryota; kingdom Metazoa; phylum Chordata; class Mammalia; order Rodentia; family Cricetidae; genus Ondatra; species Ondatra zibethicus. The sequence continues at coordinate 64,396 of PVIU01007222.1, read as the reverse complement.
CCAAAAAAAAGTCCTCTCGCCACATAATAATCAAAACACTAAACATACAGAGTAAAGAAAGACTATTAAGAGCTGCAAAGGAAAAAGGCCAAGTAACATATAAAGGTAGACCTATCAGATTACACCTGACTTCTCAGTGGAGACAATGAAAGCCAGAAAGTCATGGACAAGCATTATGCAGACATTGAGAGACCACGGATGCCAGCCGAGGCTACTATACCCAGCAAAACTGTTGATCACCATAGAAGGACAAAACAAGATATTCCATGACAAATCTAGATTTCACCAATACATAGCCACAAAGCCAGACCTACACAAAATACTAGAACGAAAACTCCAACCCAAGGAAGATGGCTACACCAACAAAAACACACACAATTGATGATCTCATTATAGCAAATCCCGAAGAAGAAAAAAAAACGCACAAAATAACATCACCAATGAGGAAAACCAAATTAACAGGAGATAGCAACCACTGGTCATTAATATCCCTTTAATGTAAATGGACTCAACTCACCCATAAAAAGGCACAGGCTAACAGATTGGATACAAAAACAGAACCCATCCCTCTTCTGCATACAAGAAACGCATCTCAACCTCAAAGACAGACATCATCTCAAAGTAAAAGGTTGGGAAAAAATATACCAGTCAAATGGACCTAACAAGCAAGAAGGTGTAGCTATCCTAATATCTAACAAAATAGACTTCAAGCTAAAACCAGTCAAAAGAGACAAAGAAGGAAATTTCATATTAGTCACATGGAAAATCCATCAAGAGGCGATTTCAATACTGAACATCTATGCTCCAAATACAAGGGCACCTTCATATGTCAAAGAAACACTTCAAAAGCTTAAATCATATATTAAACCCCACACACTAATAGTGGGAGACTTCAACACTCCCCTCTCACTACTGGACAGGTCAATCAGACAAAAAATGAACAGAGAAATAAGAGAACTAACAGTTGTTATGAATCAAATGGACTTAACAGACATCTATAGAATATTCCATCCAAACAGAAAAGAATATACCTTCTTCTCAGCACCTCATGGAACCTTCTCAAAAATTGACCACATACTCGGTAACAATACAAACCTCGCCGGGCTGTGGTGGCTCACGCCTTTAATCCCAGCACTTGGGAGGCAGAGGCAGGTGGATCTCTCTGAGTTCGAGGCCAGCCTGGTCTACAAGAGCTAGTGCCAGGACAGGCTCCAAAGCCACAGAGAAGCCCTGTCTCGAAAAAAAAAAAAACCCTCAACAAATACAAAAAAATTGGAATAACCCAATGCACCTTATTAGATCACCATGCTTTAAAACTAGAAGTCAACAGCAATACTAATTCCAGAAAACCCACAAACACATGGAAATTAAACAGTGCTCATCTGAATCATCAGTGGGTCAAGGAAGAAATAAAAGGGGAAACTAAAGACTTCCTAAAATTCAATGAAAATGACCACACAACAAACCCAAATTTTTGGGACACAATGAAAGCAGTGTTAAGAGGCAAGTCCATAGCACTAAATGCCTACATAAAGAAGCTGGAAAAATCCCACACTAGTGAATTAACAGGACATTTGAAAACATTAGAGCAAAAAGAAGCAAACTCACCTAAGAGAACTAGACGGCAGGAAATAATCAAACTGAGGGCTGAAGTCAACAAAATAGAAACCAAGAAAACAATACAAAGAATCAATGAGACAAAGAGTTGGTTCTTTGAGAAAAATCAACAAAATAGACAAACCTTTATCAAAACTAACCAAAAGGCAGAGAATATCCAAATTAACAAAATCAGAAATGAAAAGAGGGACATAACAACAGACACGGAGAAAATACAGAGAATCATCAGGTCATATTTCAAAAACCCGTACTCCACAAAATTTGAAAAATTAAAGGAAATGGACAACTTTCTGGATAAATATCACTTACCAAAATTAAATCTAGACCAGATAAGCGAATTGAACAGACCTATAACTGCTGAAGTAATAGAAACAGTCATCAAAAGTCTCCCAACCAGTAAAAGCCCAGGACCAGATGGTTTCAGCTCAGAATTCTACAAGACTTTCAAAGAGGAACTAATACCAATACTCCTCAAATTATTTCACACAATAGAAACAGAGTGAACATTGCCAAACTTTGTTTTTGAGTCTACAATTACCCTGATAACCAATCCACAGAAAGACAGTACTATGAAAGAGAATTACAGACCAATTTCACTCATGAACATTGATGCAAAAATACTAAATAAAATACTGGCAAATAGAATCCAAGAACACATCAGAACCATCATCCACCATGACCAAGTCGGCTTCATCCCACAGATGCAGGGATGGTTCCACATACGAAAATCTGTCAATGTAATCCACCACATAAACAAGCTGAAAAATAAAAACCACATGATCATCTCATTAGATGCTGAAAAAGCATTTGACAAAATACAACATCCCTTCATGATAAAAAGTCTTATACCTAAACATAATTAAGGCAATATACAGCAAGCCAACAGCCAACATCAAACTAAATGGAGAGAAACTTCCAGCGATTCCACTGAAATCAGGAACAAGACAAGGTTGTCCACTCTCTCCATACCTATTCAATATAGTTCTTGAGGTCCTAGCTAGAGCAATAAGACACCAAAGGGAGATCAAGGGGATACAAATTGGA
>PVIU01007222.1:45029-61635 GCA_004026605.1 Ondatra zibethicus | reverse complement strand
TAGTGATCCCAAAAATTCTACCAAAGAACTTCTACAACTCATAAACACATTCAGCGATGTAGCAGGATACAATATTAACTAAAAAAAAAAATCAGTAGCCCTCCTGGACACAAATGATAAAAGGTCTGAGGAAGAGATCAGAGAATCAACACCCTTCACAATAGCCACAAATGGCATGAAATATCTCGGTGTAACTCTAACCAAACAAGTGGAAGATTTGTATGACCAGAACTTTAAATCTTTGAAGAAATAAATTGAGGAAGACACCATAAAATGAAAAGACCTCCCATGCTCTTGAGTAGGCAGAATTAATATAGTAAAAATGGCAATCCTCCCGAAAGCAATCTACAGATTCAATGGAATGCCCATCCAAATCCCAACAAAATTCTTCAAAGACCTTGAAAGAACGGTACTCAACTTCATTTATAAAAGCAAAAAAACCCAGGATAGCCAAAACAATCCTGGGCAACAAAAGAACTTCTGGAGGCATCACAGTCCCTGATTTCAAACTCTACTACAGAGCTACAGTACTGAAAACAGCCTGGTACTGGCATAAGAACAGACAGGAGAACCAATGGAACCGAATAGAAGACCCGGATATCAATCCACACATCTTCGGACACCTGATCTTTGATAAAGAAGCAAAAAAATATCAAATGGAAAAAAGAAAGCATATTGAACAAGTGGTGCTGGCATAACTGGATATCAACATGTAGAAAAATGAAAATAGACCCGTATCTATCACCATGCACAAAACTCAAGTCCAAATGGATCAAAGACCTCAACATAAAACCAGCCACACTGAACCTTATAGAAGAGAAAGTGGGAAGTACACTTGAATGCATTGGCACATGGAACCACTTCCTCAATAGAACCCCAGCAACACAGACACTGAGAGAAACAATAAATAAATGGGACCTCCTGAAACTGAAAAGCTTCTGTAAAGCAAAGGACACGGTCAACAAGACAAAATGACAGCCTACAGAATGGGAAAAGATCTTCACTAACCCCACATCAGACAGAGGTCTGATCTCCAAAATATACAAAGAACCCAAGAAATTGGACACCAAAAAAATCATGTAACCCAATAAAAAAAAGTATTAAAGACCTAAAAAGAGAACTCTCAACAGAGGAATCTTATATGATTGAAAGACACTTAAGGAAATGTTCAACATCCTTAGTCATCAGAGAAATGCAAATCAAAACAACTCTGAGATTCCATCTAAGACCTGTAAGAATGGCCAAGATCAAAACCACTGATGACAACTTATGGTGGAGAGGTTGTGGGGAAAAGGGAACACTTCTGCATTGCTGGTGGGAATGCAAGCTGGTACAACCCCTTTGGATGTCAGTGTGGCGATTTCTCAGAAAATTAGGAAGAAACCTTCCTCAAGACCTAGTAATACCACTTTTGGGTATATATCCAAAAGATGCTCAATCGTGCCACAAGGACATGTGCTCGACTATGTTCATAGCATCTTTGTTTGTCATAGCCAGTACCTGGAAACAATCTAAATGCCCCTAGAATGAAGAATGGATTAAAAATGTGGTACATTTACGCAATGGAGTAATACACAGCAGAAAAAAATAACGACGGCTTGAATTTTGCAGGAAAATGGATGGAACTAGAAAACATTATTTTGAGTGAGGTAACGCAGACACAGAAAGACAATCATCACATGTACTCACTCATAGGTGGTTTATAAACATAAAGCAAAGACAACCAGCCTACAAACCACAATCCCAGAGATCTTAGACAACAACACGGACAATAAGAGAGACTTACATAGATATAATCTACATGTAAGTAGGAAGTATAAAAAGGCACGATCTCCTGAGTAAATTGGGAGCATGGGGACCTTGTGGGAGGACTGAAGGGGAATGGGGAGAGGCAGGGATGGGAGCAGAGAAAAATGTAGAGCTCAATAAATATCATGGAAAAAAACCAAAAAAAAACCCCCACAAAAACCCCAGGAAGTTGCTTTGGCCTATAGTAAGGCATAATAATGCTAGGCAAGAAAGCCAAAATAAAAATGCAGGGAAGAAGAAAGATGGAGTCTGGTAGATGCCAGTCAGCGCCAAACAAGCAGTACACACAGAAAATGAGGTAACAAGCCACAAGTCTCGTGGTAAAATAAAGATGAATAGAAATGGATTAATTTAAAAGTAAGAGCTAGTTAATAATAAGCTTGAGGAATAGGCTAAACAGTAATTAATACTAAGCTTTTGTGAGATTATTTGTTATCGTGTGGCTGGGAAACCCATAGCTCCATCTCTGATTGTCCTTCCAATCAAATGGGCTGCTATACCTCAACATAAAATTTCTTAAAACAAACAAACAAACAAACTTGAGGAGTATTCTGCCTTGGAGTTTTACTCTCAGGAGTTCTTTCTTACTTTTCCTTAATAAATTTATTATTACGCTTCTTAAAATAGTAACAAAAACCTTATGTTTTAGATTCATTTCAGTTTTCTTGCCTAATATTCTTAGGTTCTAGTAGGTTTTCACCAGTTTCTTTCTTTTAACTTATTTGTTTGTTTGTACTCACTTTTATTTCTTTATTTGAGGTGGGCAGAGATGGGTCTGGCAAGTTCACGCCTGTGTGCCCCCACAGAGGCCAGAGGCCAGCCTGAGAGAACTGGTTTCTGGGGATTGAATTCAGGTCCATGGACTTGGCAGCAGGCACCCTTACCTCCTGAGCCACCTCACTGGCTCTACCAGACACATTTACTGGACACTATTCTAACGGTCGAGAGCGCTATTGGAGCCATAGCAGCTGGTGACGAAAGCAGTGCCACCACTAAGGGGGCAGCCAAGGCTTACGACCTCTGACGACAGGGACCTTGTTGAGTGGATTTGAACTTCTTCTGCCTCAGTCACCTTTGGAGGGGCCAAGATGACTGACAGTAGATTCAGCTTTGAGCTAACAGATGCCCAGAAGCCCTGCTCTCTGGCAGTCAGGAGCCCTATAATGCTTGCAGTTTTTTCATTAGAGGAGCCTCTGCAAGCATGTGCTGTTCCAGAAACATGCCCACCTTTGTTCAAATGCAGTGTCAGGAGATTTGTCTTCAGAACCTTCTGCACTTGTTTCTCAATAAGTGTCCACACTTTAAAAAAAAAATCTCTTAATGCTCTTACTAAATCTGGAATAATCAAACACCTGGTTAACAGAGGGGCTGCAAATATCCTGGAATGTTCACTCAGCTGAGAGGCTAGAGAGATGGCTCAGGAGATGAGAGCACTTTCTGTTCTTACAAAGGACATGGGTTCAGTTCTCAGCACCTACATCAGGAACCTCACAACCAATTTCACCTCATATTACAAGGGATTTGATGTCCTCTTCTGGCCTCCAATGGCCACCCACCAAGCTGGATGTGGTAGTATTCAGCCCTACTCTGAGCACTTAGGAGGCAGAACCAGGGGGACTATGAGTTCTAAGGGCCAGCTAGGGCTACATAGTAAGTCCCTATTTAAAAAAAACAGCTGGGTGGCTGTGGCACACTCCTTTGATCCCAGTAGTTAGGAAGCAGAGGCAGGTGGATCTCTGTGAGTTTGAGGCCAGCCTGGTCTACAGAGCAAGTTTCAGGACAGGCTCCAAAGCTACAGAGAAATCCTATCTTGGGGAAAAAACCAAAACCAAACCAAACCAAACCGAACCAAACAAACAAACAAAAAAAATCACTAGAAGGTATTGAGTCCCTCACCCCGAGGCCCTATCCTCATATTAATCCTCACAATGTTCCTAGAGCTGGACAGCGCTCTCACCACAGGTGGGAGAGGAAAGGAGACTGAGAGGCTAACCCATGTTCAGAGTCTCCTGGTAGGGGTGGCAAGTCAGAAGAAGAATGGGGGAGCCCAGTACAGAGTAGCCACTGGCTCTTCTGCCACCCACCTTCCCAAGGTAGGAAAGGAGCCTCATGCTTATCCAAAGACGCTTCCTGCTGTTTCTACAGGACAGTGTGTCTTCACGATGGTTCAGGATGGCTGTCATTCATCCTTCATTTGCTCTCTCCTCAAACACAGACAGCAGCAAGATCTCCCTCTGTGCCTTGCCCTGGACACTGGACACACAGACACAAAGAGGTCCAGTAATGGGTAGATCTTTGTTGCCTGCAAGGACAGCAAGAGGAGGGATAAGAGGCTTTGAGGCCATAGACAGAGACACTTAGGTAGCGAGAAGCATCAGCCACGGACAAGGTTGATCTATGTGAAGTATGTACTGAATCCGTTCTATCCCTGCCCTACTCTCATTCTCAGCCTCTCTATTCAGGTCTCCTGGGCTGGTGGGCACACGCTTGCTTCTGAATGGAACCTCATTTATGTCCTCCACGGTGTGTCTTGGCCCAGTTGGATCTGGGGACAGCAGACTGCTCTGGGTGGCATGGTTGCCATGGAGATGCTTCATCTTCCTATAGATCTATACTGTGGATGAACACAGGAAGTGCTGAGGAAATTGGGGTTTTGTGTTTGCTTGGTGAACACTCTACCTACTGATCTACACCCCCAGGCTGGTACTCAGGAATGCTACACAGAAGTACCCGGCAATGTGAGACCAAATCTCTGCCTACATCCAGGAGCACTGCTAACATCCATACCTGATACACATTAACTGTCCTGCTGGCAGAGACTGGCAACCACTGAAACAAAATATTTTTTATTGAGAATACGGGACATACCATCCTCATTTCAGCACAAGTCCCTAGGGTGCTTGCCAAGCTTCTCCCTGCAGTGGAAGCCAGTGTGCCTGTTGTCCTGGACAGGTCCAGCACACTTGGCAACAAGCCCCTGTTTTGCAATAAGCCACCCAGGGAAAAAGAAAACCTCACTGTTAGGATCACACTGATCTTGTACTGAAAATCCTGTTTCTAGAAGATGAAATCAAATCAATAAAACTTAACAGGAAAAACAAAAACTAAAGTTAAAACTACTACAGAAGAGTCAAACACAGTGCTATGTGTTTTTAGTCTCACATTCAGGAGGCAGAAGCAGTCAGATCTCTGAGTTTGAGACCTACCTGGTCTACATAGTGAGTTCTAGGACAACCAGGGCTATTATGGAAAGACCCTATTCCAAAAACAAAACAAAGCAAAGCAAAACAAAACAAAAAACCTGTAACAAACAACATGAGATTCAGAACTTTCTTGCAGAATTCTAGAGCATGGGGTACTGTTGGGTCAAGTCAAGAGGAATGCTGGCCAAAGTTGAAAGACCCACACTGGGGCTGTCCCAGTGAAGGAGCCCTTTCCCATCAGGCATGAGACCCTGGATTCCAACCTCAGGTGAAAACAGGCTGGGCTAGAGAGATGTCTCAATTGTTAAGAGCACTGGCTGCTTTTGCAGAGGACCCAGGTTCAATTCCAGTACCCTCGTGGCATCTCACACCTGTCTCTAACTCCACTTCCAAGAGATCCTATGCCTTCATCAGGACTCTGTAGACAACAAGCATGCATATGGTACACAGACATACATGCAAGCAGGCTAAAACACTCAAACACGTGAAATAAAAATAAATGCATCTTTAAAAGAAAAAGGAGGGAAGAAAAAGAAGAAAGCTTTGAGGGCTTCCCTTGAAGAAAAGAATATTAATGATAGCCAGGCAGTGGTGGCAATGCCTTTAATCCCAGCACTTGGACGATAGAGGAAGCTGGATCTCTGAGTTTGAGGCCAGCCTGCTCTGCAGAGTGTGTTCCAGGACAGCCAGGGTTCTTGTAATAGGACCTGTCCAGGACAATTGCTGCTTGGAGCAGAAGGGAAGCCCTGAAGCACACTGAAGTAGATCTTCAGAAAGCACGTCGGAGACCTTGAGGCAAAGCTGCAAGAAACGCTCTCTTCCCAAAGCCAACTGATCCTTCTGAAGCTAAGGCTCATGGTCATTGGCTGGAAGTGCAGAAGAAAACTTCTTCATTTCTATACAGAGCCCAGATGAAGCACAGCATGATGAAAACTGACTACACGTAGCTTCTAGAAGTGGCTCTTCACTCATCTGATGGACCAGATGATGCAATTCAGAAAGAACTCGCATCCCCATTTCTGGGGAGCTACTGTCTCTTCCGATACTCTTAATGCCTGTCCTTCTTAAGCTGTAGTGATTCCCTCCTGTGCTCTCAAATCTGGTGAACTCAACTGGGGAGTTCATGGCAAGATGTTTGCCTCTTTCCCATAGAAGTCATGGCTTTCCAGAGAAACAGAAATGGTAGGAGATGCTTTCCCATATAAAGAGACTTATTTCAAAGAATTGGTTTGTTAAAGTAGGTGGGGGGCGGGGTTGCAATCTGAAGGGCAGGCTGGCAGACAGAAATCTCAGGCAGGAGCCAGGTTGCAAGTCAGTCTACTTTGTCTTTTTCAGGGAAGCCTCAGTTTTCAACTCAGAGCCTTAGACTGTGTGAGGGCCTCTCACATTATTCAAGAATATTTGGTGGTGCGCAAGCCTTTAATCCCAGCACTCGGAGGCAGAGGCAGGCGAATCTCTGAGTTTGAGGCCAGTCTGGTCTACAGAGATGATTCCAGGACGGTTGGTTAGTTGATTCCAGGAGGGTTACACAGAGAAACCCTGTCTCAAAACACCTCCCTCCCACCAAAAGAAACCCGACTCTCTCCTGCCAAAGTTTTTTTCAATGGTTTTCTTTCTTTCTTCCTTCCTTTCTTCCTTCCTTTTTTTCTTTCTCTCTTTTGGTTTTTCAAGACAGGGTTTACTCTGTCTCGAAAACAAGGCTAGCTGTTCTGGAACTTGCTCTGTAGACCAGGCTGGCCTCAAACTCTCAGAGATCCGCCTGTCTCTGCCTCCTGAATGCTGGAATTAAAGGTGTGCGCCACCACCTCACCCAGCCTTTTCAATGGTTTTCAACCTATGGGCTGTGATCCCTTTGGGCGTCGCATATCAGACACTTACGATTCACAACAGTAGCAAAATTTCAGTTATGATATAGTAATGAATTTTGTTTGCTTGTTTTTGTTTGTTTCTTTTTCTAGGACAGTGTTTTTCGCGGGGCATTGGTGGCGCACGCCTTTAATCCCAGCACTCGGGAGGCAGAGGTAGGCAGATCTCTGTGAGTTCGAGGCCAGCCTGGTCTACAAGAGCTAGTTCCAGGACAGGCTCCAAGCTACAGAGAAATGCTGTCTTGGAAAAACAAACAAACAAACAAATAAACAAAAAAGAAGACAGTGTTTCTCTGTGTCTTGGAACTCGCTCTGTAGACCAGGCTGGTCTTGAATTCAGAGATTCACTTTCCCTTGCCTCTGGAGTACACAATGACATAATTTTATGGTTGAGGTCACCACAATGTGAGGAACTGTATTAAAGTGTCCAACATTAGGAAGGTTGAGAACCACTGCCTTAGGTAAATTCAAGTGATTGTTCAGGTTACAAACATCTACAAAGAATCCTTATACCATACAGAGATTCCTGTTTGGTTAACTTGTTGATGGAAGGGTTGGTGTGGGTAGTGACTGTAGCCCAGGCAGATTGACATATGAAACTGTCACACTCACTTTGTTCCAGAAAGCCTGGCTGAACCCTCCCAGATGGCTTTGGGAGGTCATTGTTTTACCATTCACAAGGAATGAATTTTTTCCCCCAGGATACTCCTATAAAAACAAAGTAGGTTACTTTTTTCCCCCCGGCTTTTGTTTTTTGTTTTTTTTAAGACAGGTTTTCTCTGTGTAGCCCCGGCTGTAGACTAGGCTGGCCTTGAACTCACAGAGATTCCCCTGCCTCTGTGTGCTAGAATTAAGAAAGCGTGTTACTTTTCTCACTTCTGTGACAAAATGCCTGATAAAAGTAACTTAAGGCTTGTTTTGGGCAGACAGTTTGAGGGTTCAGTCAATCACGAGGAGGAGGCATGGCAATGGGAGCCTGAGAGCTGGTCACATGCTCTGCAGTCAGGAAGCAGAGAGATGGATGATAGTCCTTAATTTGCTTTCTTCTTTTTAGACAGTCCTGCACCCCAGACATTGGAATGGTGTCTCCCATGGTTAGGGTGGATCTTCCCACCCCAATTAGCGTAACTCTGCTCACAGAGGATTGCTTCTAGGTGGTTCTAGATCCTGTAACCTTCAGTTACCCTGAACGTCTACGTGATGCTGATTCAAATCCTGAAACACCTAAGGCCTTTGGTCCGTCTTGATATGGGAGAAGGCAGTGTGTCTCTGAGTTTGGTGGGGGTTTCCGACATCAGGAGCTAGGGTGCCACACAGACTGTCACCTAAAACTTCTACTGAATCACTGACCCCAACGTTCTTGTCTTGTGAATTTGAAGAATGAAATTCATGGACCACAGGAGGATGGATTTTTAGGATAGACTCATAGGTAGGAATTTGAGGGCAAGAAAGCAGAGACCCTATACAGAAGGAGTGGGTCCCTGGGAACAAGGTACCACTGAGGGTACCTTTGCATTAATTAGACTTGATGAGATGGAGGCGGAGGATACACATTACCCCTGGCCCATTCACGAGGTGTCCAGGTCTAAGGCAAGCCACATCCTCACATATAGTTTACAGGAAGTGATGCTCATCAAGGGGATGAGAGACTTATAAGTCAGACTCATCTTCTGGCATTCCTGACCTCTGGTCAAGGAAGAAGCAGATATTTTGGCTTAAATGCTTCTAATATCTCTGGCTTTCAGCAAGGGCAGAAGGCTGACAGAACCTAGGGCATTTCCAGATTTTAGCCAAAGAAAAATTGTTTAATTTTGGAGTCTTCTACCATAAAACTAGCTGACCAGTTTCTGTCTCTCATTTTCATCAATTTAAGTATTATTTCTCCAGAAATTTGAATAGTTTGTATATTTAATTACCATGAAAGCCTTTTTGTAGCTAAACAATAAAAGTCAAATAGCTTGATATTTAAAAAGGAGAAGAGAATGAACTGGAGAAATGGCTCAGCAGTTAAGAGCAATTACTGTTCTCGCAGAGAGCATGGATTCAGTTCCCAGCACACACAAGGCAGCTTACAACTGCCTGTAACTCCAGTTCCAGGGGATATGATGCCCTCTTCTGGCTTCTTTGGGTTCCTGTATGCACATGGTACACATACACTCATGTTGTTAAACAGACAGGCCTATTAAATAAATACATAAGTCAGGAGAAGATGGTAAACACCTTTAATCCCAGCACTCAGGAGGCAGAAGCAGGTAGATCTCTGTGAGTTTGAGGTCAGCCTGGTCTACAAAGTGAGTTTCAGGACAGCCAAAGCTACACAGAGAAATTGTCTCAAAAAACAACAAAAAAATGTTTTAAAAGATTAGCAGAATTGGAACTGGGAGATATTTCAGTGGTTAAGAGTTCTGACTACTCCTGCAGAGGACCTTCCCATTTCTTCTGGTTGCTAAATATGGAGAGTGTAATCTAGATGTTTGTACCATCCCACCTCCTCCCTCCCACCTTGGTGGAAGATGCTTAGTTGCCCATCTAAGAGAGGAGGAGGAGCTGAGAGAAGCCAGGCACTGGCAGGACCCAGGTCCAGATTCTAAGGCCAGCTTTCTTGGTCATTACTTCCCTTCCTGACTCTCCCTGGCTTCTTTTGTTTCTTCCCCAGTCAACTCACAGGGTCCTTTTGGTCCACCCAGATAGAAATCATAGGTAAACAAGGAGATGTTACAGCTGACCTGAGGTGTCTTAGATCCTCAGCCTGAAGACTTCTCAGCTCTCTGGAACTCCTCCATGAACAGGGCCATTCACAGCCTTTGCTCCTGCCCAGTCTCAGCTCTCTTTGCCATCTCTCTGTTTCTGTCACCCTTCTTCCTACCCTGGCCACTCTCGAAATGTTCAGCTGCTCTTCTTCAGCTCAAATAGCTGATTGCCTTGTAACTTTCATGGCCTGGCTGTTTCTTCCCTTATGCTATTAGCTGACATGCACTAGTGACATTAGCTAAGAAACTGGGAGGAGATTTCTATCAGGCTTCATGTGCAGCCCCAGAGAAGGGATGTGCCTTTAGGTGACTAGATGAGCCGGAGCGACCCCCTTATACAGCCAGAGTCCTCATGTTTGGAGCCATCATCACCTGGTCTCCTTAGTACCAGTCACTGCCATGGAGGTTTACTTTTGGACCAATCACACCTTTGCCTCTGGAGGGCAGTCATAGCAGTCCCTCCATACGGCCACCAGGGGGCGTGTTTCCCTCTCGCGTAGGTGGACACAGACAGTCGCAGCCGGTTCATCAAGCTTTGTAATCCAAACCACTGGAAGCAGTCTGAGCTAAATCTGCTTTCAGGACCTGGCGTCATCAGCTGTTATCCTGCGCACTTTTTTCAAGCCCACTATGGAGACTTCAAGACCAGCTTGCAGTGGCGTAAGGGTTGTCCTCCTGGCTGTTGACTCAGGTTTTTGTTTGTTTGTTTTATTTTGTTTTCTCAAGGCAGCCAGAGCAGCAAGGGAGCTGCTAATGGGGGAGTCAGATCATCCTACTCCCAAACCTTTGTTTATGTCCAGGAAAGCGAACTTCAAAAGGAGCGTCTAAATGAGAACTAAATTCATTATCGAAAACAGTAATAGCAATTATAACAGTGTTTTAGCAATTTAAACAGCCAAAGCTTTCAGGGAGAGATAGCTCTTTGTCTTCCTTCCTCCCCGTTTCTGTCTACTCTTTCCTCCTTCCCTCCACCTCCAGTCTCCCCTTTTTCTTCCATTCCTCTCTTTCCCTCCCTCTTTCCATCCCGGCTATAGGGAGCAGAAAAGTTAGAACTGGGTAGGTTGGAACTTTCCAGAGACTGAAGAATGAGTTGAAAGCACCGGGATGAAAACCAGGGGGGTTTGGAGGGTGTGGTTCCTGGGACTGCCAAGAGGTGGGTAAGCCACTGGCTAAGAGGATCTGTTGTGGTGAATCCCCCAGAGAGGCACACGCTGCACGGAAGGGCTGGAGCTCTGGGGTGGCTCGGGTCAAGATTAAAGAGACCTGGGAGCCAAGAAGGGAGGCTTAAGGAGCCTGGCTGTACAGCCAAGGCTGGGGTGATGGGCACAGTCTTCTAGGCCTCAGAATGAAGACATAGTTCCACCTTACCCTAGGGCAGAAAGTCTGCCCTGACCCTCATCCCGTTGTCTCCCTCCCACTCTCCTCCCAAATCTATTTTGGAGACCAACACCACCTTGGAATCACCAGGTGACTTGGCCAGGAACTGAAGGGCAGAGGAGATCCCAGCCAGGAAAGCCGGGGAGTGAACTGGACACTCCCTGCCTCTCCCTTCAGGTAGCTCTTTCCTGATCTCCTTATCGCTGAGGCTGCAGAACAGAGCCCTAGTGTTGGAACCTTCTTGGGAATGCTGCTCTGACCAACAGAAACTATGAGCCCTGCAACTCCGGTAAGGAGGAGTTCTCTGGGACAGAAGGGAGTTGGGGTGGTGGCCTTTCCCAAATAGGTGATACTCTGGTCTCTAGCCTTCTCTGTCTAGTTCCACATAGGTGGAGATTTTGGACTGAGCTAGTCAAAGTAGTGACTCTAGAGGGTCAGATACAGGTGATAAAATATTTCTCTTCCTCAAATCCAGCCCCTGATCCATCACCACTGTGCCCTGGGAACTTATAACCCACTAATCATATGACGTAGCATCCTGTCTTGAAAGTATCTCACCCAGGTAGTCACAATACCACAACGTTCAGGCTGCCACCCAATCCTTGTTATATCCTGGCAACTCTGCAGCTTTGTCCCTTCCAGTCCACATTTCCCCACTCCCATTCATCTTCTAAACATACTGAAGACCCCTGAATTTTCTACCAGCACTTATGTAGGGTTCTTAGGTCCACACAGGGGAAATGCTACTGGCCTTCAAGACTCCTCAGCCTCCTCTGGGAAGCCTTTATGAACATCTAGGGCCAAGAGGGAAACTTTCTCCTGGTTAAGCCATCCTTTGCATTGATTCCTTTTCCCCCAGTCTCTTCCAGTAGACTGGGAGTCAGGGATAGACTGAGAAGGCAGGCTCCTGCTGCCCAAGAACCCTCCAAAAAACCAACCAGGACAGAGAATGACTTCTCTCTGCTAAATACATATATATGTATATATATATATATTTAATTTGTTCACAGATTTTGAGTGTGAGGTGGTGGTGAGAAATCTAATATATAGCCCAGGATAGCTTTACTATGTAGTCTAGTATGTATTCAAGGCTAGTCTGGGATTCCCAATCCTACTATGTCAACCTCCCAAATGTGGACCATGACACACAGTCTTTGTTTGATTCAAGTATAATTTCCAGTTAATTTTGTTTCCAGAGGGTATTGTTTTCTTCAGTCTGTAAAGGAGTTGGATTCTTTCTATGGGACTATCCTTGGGGGACACACTACCAAGGGTCTAAACTGGGACAGGGTGTTCAGTCCTTTGGGCTTCAGGAGGGTGTTTGTTTTCCACAACAACACAGTTCTCTCACTGAGAGAGATTAGAGCTTCATATACAGTTTGGGAAGCACAAAGCTGCTGAATATAAATGATTTGGAAATGTCTCTGATGATTGTGGTGTGGGATTTTCTTATGTTTTGATTAAAGTTAAAATTACCTCTGTGTGTGTGTGTGTATGTGTGAGCACATGCTCATGTGTGTGCACCAGTGTAACCCTGCACTTGTGGAGGTCAGAGAGAACTTGTGAGATTTGGTTCTCTTGTCCCACTTTGTGGGTCTGAGGATAGAACTCAGGTAATCAGGCTTGGTGCAGGCATTTTTTGCCTGCTAAGCCATCTTTTTATTTCTTTTTGGTTTTTCAAGACAGGGTAGCCTTGGCTGTCCTGGAACTCACCCTGTAGACCAGGCTGGCCTCAAACTCACAGAGAGCCGCCTGCTTCTGTCTCCCGAGTGCTGGGATTAAAGGTGTGCACCACCACTTCTTGATGACCCAGAAAACTTTCTTTTCTTTGTTATAATAATTATTATTAGAAATCTTTCTATGTAGCCCAGGTTGGCCTTGGATTCCTGGGATCTCCTGGGCTAGAGGCATCCTCTAGACTGAGACTCCAGAGTGGCTGTGAGTACAGGCCACCATGTTCCATGGAAATTGGCCTTGTTTTTGTTTTTGCTTCAGTACTGGAGATGGAACCTCAGGTCCATCTACCACCAAGCTTTATCTCCAGCCTTCTCCTCCTCCTCTTTCTTTTCTAAATTTTGAGGTGGAGTCTAAGTTGCCCAGACTGGCCTTGAACTCATTCTGTAGCTCAGGCTGGCCTTGAACTTGTGATCCTCCTGCTTCTCAGCCTCCCAGGTATCTGGGGATTATAGATCTGTACAACCAGGCCCAGCGTCTGCTGAACTTAATGTCTTGCCCTTGAGCATCATGGAGGCAGTTTGTCCAGCAGCAATCATACTTGGCTGTAGCCCTTTGGGACATGTCTCTTCATCCTCTCTATCTCTCTGACTCTCTTCTCAAAATGAGACTTTAAGCTGCACATTCTTTTTGTTTTCATTTAAAATTGCTTGTTTTTGAGACAAGGTCTCATTATATAGTCCAGGAGCTCTCTCTTAGATCAGACTGGTCTTGACCTTTGATGATCCTCCTGCCTCTAGCACTTGCCTCTGCCTCTTAAAGATTACAGGCCAGGCTGCAAGCTATACATTTCTCTCTCCCTCTTTTTTAATGATATTATTTTTACATGGGGGTGGGGTGAATGAGTTATACATGTGCATGTGGAGGTAGCCACCCACCTTTCTTGAGACAACGTGGCTTAATATTCATGGTCAGGTGAGGCTGGAAGGTTAGTGAGTCCGGGGATCTACCCATCCCTTTCTCATCGGGACTGCCATAGTAACTTTAAAATTGTGGTTCTGGGAATCTGAACTCAGTTCCGTGTCATGTTTGCAAGTGCTTTGCTGACAATAGGGTTTCTCTGTGTATATCCATGGTTGTCCTAGAACTCGATCTGTAGACCAGGCTGGCCTCAAACCCAGAGATCCGCGTGCCTCTGCCTCCTGAGTGCTGGATTAAAGGCTGTGCAACCACCGCCTGGCCACCCACACATTCTTAAGAGAAAGTAGCTTATGTCAAGGATGAAGTGTAGATCAGTACTTAACAGGTACTGGAATACATCTCTAGTACCAAAAGGGGAAAAGAATTTTATGAAAAGTAAGCAAACAAATAAATGTGTTAATAGAAAATTAAGTTGGGTGTGGTAGTACACACCTTTAGTCCCAGCTGCTCAGGCAGACCATTTGACGGGCAGGCCTGGAAATACAGGCAGATCCTTGTTTCAAAACAGAAAAGAAAAAGAGAAAGGAAGAAAATGAAAGTTATGTGTAGCCTCTTACCCCTTCTGGGGTCAGCACAGGGCTGCTACTCTAGACTGTTCTGCTCTGCGTAGGACTGCAGACTACAAATCCCAGCTTGTCTCGGTCATTGAATTTTTCCACGCCACGCCCCCTCCCTGGGAGTGAGTTGGGACTAGAGGGCGGGGCCTTGGAGTAGCTGGTCCCCAGACATAGCCTGGGGAGTGCAAAGCCACAAGCTCTCTGGGGTACGCAAAGCGCAGGTGCGACTGGCTAGGGGGAGCAGCTTCATCGAGTAGCGGGCTTTTGTGGCAGCAGTTTCCGCAACAGGTGTGCACAGGTGGGTGCATCCAGGGGAACTTGAGAGGGAGTGTGCTCCTGACTCTGTCAGATCTGTGTCAGAGCTTGGAGAGGGAATGAGCTAGAGGAGAAACACGAGAGGCCAAGGCTTCCACTCTAGGTGTGCCAGCCCTAGTTGCGCAGCTAGAAGAGAAACACAAGAGGCCAAGGCTTCCACTCTAGGTGTGCCAGCCCTAGTTGCGCAGGTGGGGGAAGGGCAGAGGCGCCTGCTCGTAAATAAGTAGTCCTCTATAAAAGGCACCTGAACTCCATGCAATCTAAGCTCCATCACATACAAGGGTGTGCCACTTGCCCCTCCCACCTCAGTTCGACCACCTGTAAAATAAAGGTCTCCACTTAAGAGGGCTGTCTGGGGAGGTTTGCAGTGGCTGGCAAACGCTGCCTTTTGGAATCACCTGCGCGCGAGGGCAGGGGTTGTCTTTAAAGACTAGACGTGCTTGTCCCCCACACACAGTTATGATTCTGAGTTGACCTGTTCCTTCATACCGTGTGGTGGTTTTTTATTTGGTTGGTTTTGGCTTTTTGAGACAGAGTAACTCTGGCTGGCCTGGAACTCATTATGTAGACCAAGTTAGCCTATAATTCACAGAGCTCTGCCTGCCTTTGTCTCCAAGTGCTAGGATTAAAGGCTATGCCACTACACCTTATTGGCACTGCATCTTTTAAGAGCTCTTGAAGAGAAGCTGAAATGACTGGGTGTGGATCCTGGCTCCATTGCTTCGTAATCAAGGAGGTCTATGTAGGTTGGACCTTTGCAAGCCCCAGTTTCTCTGTTTCTAAAATAGGAATGAAGGCACGGATGGCTGGGAAGCTGAAGTAAGATAATGGGTGAAGGCAGAGAAGTTTACCAAGCACACAGTGCTCAATGGCACAGCCCCTGTGGGGTTCCAATGTGAAGGAGGCTCTTCTATCATGGAAATTCTTTGCCCTGACTCTGACACTTTGTGCTGGTCCCATTTTCTAACACTTTATGAGCTTTAAGAATTCCTCACTCCACCCTTACCTGCCTCATTCATGGAGCAGGGACTTAGCAAAGTCTGGAACTGGATCTCACCCCACCCTGTCCTATTGGTCCCCTGCTGACCCCAGTGCGACAGTGCACCCATTCTCTGCAGGAGCGGAGCCTTGTGGGGTGGGGCAGAAGGTGCCTGGCCTATCTTTGTTTACTAACACAACCTTGCATGGTTCCAGGGTGGCTCTCTAGGGAGGGTAGGGCTGGGGGCTTCATTCTCAGGAGCTGCAATGAATTGTGAGGTCTGTGTGTCCTGGCTTTTCTGACAGATCCCACCCAACTCCACCCTGGAAAGTCCTTTAGAAGAAATGGCCCTGGTGAGGGGCGGCTGGCTGTGGAGACAGAGTGAGTGTTTCTGGGTCAAGTCCTTGTCTGCCTTGTGCCTGATTCTGGGGCGGGGTGGGAAGAAGGGACACTGTTCCACACATCATGGCAGACCTTTCTCCCTACACCAGAACCTTCTGGTCTTCTCTTTGTTCATGCTCTTCCCATTTCTGACTGTTTAGCAAAAACTGTACTCTTCTAGGCAGACTAGATTCCCCTCGTTTGAGGAGCCCTCTCTGCCCTTGCAGCACTAAGCTGGGTCAGAGGCTCCCTTCTCAGTGCCCGCACTAACTGTCATTATTCCCACCTCCCTTCCCCATCCCAGACTGGCCCTAGACTCTAAACTGCACATTCCTTGGGGTACAGACTAAGCCTTGTGTGTCCATAGCACCCCAACCCAGGCGGGACACAGACCAAAGCCCAGACAAAGTTAGACACATCTCTTTTCAGAGCCATAGCTCTAAGAAGCCCTCTTCCGGGGGCGTTGTGAGGTACTGAAGGAATACAAAGTTTCATGTAGCCCTAGCTGGCCTCAAACTCACTATGTTGTCAAATATAACCACTACCTGAGTGCCGGGATTACAGACATGTACCGCCATGCCTAATTCTATTTATTTTCTCTGAGATGGGTCTTACTCAGTAGTCCAGACTAGCCTTGAATTCCCTTCAGTTATCAAGTGCTGGAACTATAGGTGTGAGCCTCCACACCTGGCTAAGAAGCCCTCTAATGTTTTGT